>VMBQ01007787.1:18970-40656 GCA_007657795.1 Dreissena rostriformis | reverse complement strand
GAAAAATGCTCATAACTTCTATGTCCCTTGAGATATAACCTTCATATTTGGTATGCATGTGTATATGGACAAGGCCTTTCCATACGCTTAAACATTTGGACCCCTGTGACCTTGACCTTGAAGTAAGAGTCTGCATTTAGGTTTCAAAATCTGCGTTTAGGTTTCGGAAAATGCTCATAACTTCTTTGTCCCTTGAGATATAACCTTCGTATTTGGTATGCATGTGTATATGGACAAGGCCTTTCCATACGCACAAAAGTTTTGACCCCTGTGACCTTGACCTTGAAGTAAGGGTCTGCGTTTAGGTTTCAAAATCTGTGTTTAGGTTTCGAAAAATACTCATAATTTCTATGTCCCTTGAGATAAAACCTTCATATTTTGGTATGCATGTGTATATAGACAAGGCCTTTCCATACACACACAAATTTTGATCCTTTGTGACCTTGACCATGAAGTAAGGGTCTGCGTTTAGGTTTCAAAATCTGCGTTTAGGTTTCGAAAAATGCATATAACATCTATGTCCCTTGAGATAACCTTCATATTTGGTATGCATGTATATATTGACAAGGCCTTTCCATACGCACAAACATTTTGACCCCTGCGACCTTGACCTTGAAGTAAGGGTCTGCGTTTAGGTTTCAAAATCTGCGTTTAGGTTTTGAAAAATGCTCATAACTTCTATGTCCCTTGAGATATAACCTTCATATTTTGTATGCATGTGTATATGGACAAGGCCTTTCCATACGCACAAAAATTGTGACCGTCCGTCTGTCCGTCCGTCTGTGTGTCCGTCTGAAAACTTTAACGTTGTTCATAACTTTTGCAATATTGAAGCAACTTTATATGTGGCATGCATGTCTATCCCATGAAGCTGCACATTTTGAGTGGTGAAAGGTCAAGGTCATCCTTCGAGGTCAAAAAATAAAATAAAAAAATGCATGTGCATCTCATGGAGCTTCACATTTTGAGTGGTGAAAGGTCAAGGTCAATTTCATCCTTCAAGGTCAATTTTTTTTTCAAAGCGGCGCAGTAGGGGGCATTGTGTTTCTGACAAACACATCTCTTGTTTTGAGAAAGATTCATTTGATATTAAAGTTGAATGTTCATGAGAAATGCAAATGAATAAAAATGAAAACTAAATATTAACCTTGCTTACCTCATAGTAATCGTGTTTGCTTCTCCCAGACATGATACAGAAGACTAGTGTAACCTTTCGTTACAAACCTGATAAAATGTCACGTGACGCACTTAACGCTCGAAGTAGGCATATCCGCTCTTTAGTCATACCCGTTTTAAATATATCCCATGATGCAAATTATAGGACATTTATATGAAAATTTTACAACAAACATATGAAATTATTGCACAAACATATCAAATTTAGAACACACACATATTTTGAAAAATATACAACACAAATATCAGAATTTTACCACATACATATCAACATATTGCATACATATATGGACTTTTAGAATATATATATGAAAATATCGAACATAAATATGAAATTATTCAACACATATTTGTTATGCAATACATATATAGGATGTTACCATATATATATGACTTTATACAACATATATATGCAATTATACCACACACAAATGGAAATATAGAACATATATATTCAAATATACCACATAAGTATGGAAACATTGAATTTTGCAACGTTTGACACGCCATACAAATTTCTAAATTTTGATCGGGTAAATTCCCAAGACATCAATGCCCAAGTTCATGTCAGACCGAATTGCCGAACACAGCATTTCATTAAATAATTTGAATCGAAAATAAGGAATTATGACTTGTAGCGTTAAAAACAAAACGCTGTTATTATGGCATGTAGTCATATTTGAAGCATGCGTGCTTTTATTTTCTTATTTATCTAGCTAAATTGAAGGTGGTGATCCCAGTTGTCATCATGTTAAATTTATAGTTGGTGTTCTGTTATTAAGTAGTAGATAAGAACAAGAATAACTCTCCTGATAGTTTATGGAGTTTCATCGTTTGCCATATTAATATATCAAGTTTTGAGAACTAATAAGGTCAATATTATAGAGATCAAACTAAGCGCGTAAATGCATATAATGGGTTTCAAACATACACAGACACATATAAATAGCTATTTTCATGTCTAGATAATTTTCCCTAAGTACAACAACGCCTTCTACTTTATGACTCTTTTACGGGTTCCTATAGTAAACAGGCATTTATTATATCTATCGAAAGAAATAAAGTGTATGTTATCTACGAAAATGAAGAACGTAAATTTACACATTGTCTGATGTTAACGATTCGAGACATAACAACTGGCATTTATATAGTTCTTATTGAGAAAAGTCCCTTAGAGTGTTTTTCATAAACATATCCGCCAAAAAATATATTAAAGTATATATTCAAACATCGTATAACATTAATTAAGCGTATGGCACACAGTTCTTGCACAGCCTTACAGCGGAAAAAAGCACTTTTTTCCCACCATGAAATAAATTTTCTTAAGTTAACTCTATGGTCGATAACGTAAGCGTTATATCACCCTCAGTGTTATGCTGCAACCATATGCACAATTTGACGGAATACTAGTTTTGGAGCGAAAGGATTAAACATTAAGAATTGGGTCGTTCTTTGACAGTTAATTTTTGATGGCAGTAACAAACTATACATCATTATCCTGATTCTCTTTCAATGTATACATTTAACGTATAAATAAAATACGAAGAAGAAATTAATCAAACACATACGCCAAGACAATATAGGCTTCATGCTATTATTTGCACAAAATAATCGCTAACCTTAACGTGCGTACGGCGCAATCGATTGGTTATGTCATTCAGCTGCGTTTAAATAAAGCAAACGATTAAACACCATACTCTCATTAATTAAATAAAACAACTAGTGGATGATAAGTGTTTATTTTCGGGTGATGTCAGTTTATTTACTTCTATATTAAGAGAAATTGAAATTTCGACTTTTCACCACCGACTAGGCATGCTAATTTGTCTGACATTGGAATTCACCGACATTTTTACAGAACAATGGAATACACCGTGGTATGATTTCAATTAAAAATTAAAACGTTCAGAATGAACATCATGGTAGTAATAACATAAAGAATATTTTAATTGAATATTCGTTATTGCATCGAGTTTTTTATTTGCATAATTTAATTAATGTAATGACTGCTTATAATATCAGATGTTGTCAATGCAACTTTATATGCATGGCTTAAAAGGCGCATTTATTAAATGAAATTGTATTGTTTTTTTTTTAATTATAATTCATCAGTAGATGAATGTACATATGATTTCAACATATGTATGTTTGAGTTGTATTGCTTACATTTGTTTACGAATAACTAAATAATTATTGTTTAAACCAAACCCCTTTCGAAGACGCAAACGTACATTTTCAGTGCGTATTAGTACCGGTAGTTATTTCAAAACAACGAATCGTTCCATTCTTGTCATAAACGCAATTTGTTTTATTCGAATGTAGACGATCAACCGAGTGGGACCCAAAGAACTAAACATGTAATAACTGTCAATCGAAATGCTTTTTGTTAAGGGAACAATGTAATTAATATATTGCTTTAACACCCGACATTAGTTGTGATAAGTAGTTTATTGCATTAAAATATAACACAGCGGGAATACAAAAATGACAAAAGGATCTTACAAACATTATTTAACTCATGTTTATTCGGAGTGTTTGTCATAACTTTAACATGTGTAGTCCTATCTCACATTTCCGAAGTTTCAATACAATCGATAAAATGTTTGGCTTTCGCCATATCGCTTTTTTCGATTGCAGCATTGTCGATTCTGTTTCCAAAAATACCTAATCCAAGGTAGCAGTACGCCATTTTAATCATAAACTGCGTCTTTAAATCACGTTTAACGTCTTCGCTTTCCTCAGCGAAATTAGCAATTCCAATTTCAATAGTGTTTAAAATTTTGTATTTCATTTCACTTGAAGGATTGTTTTTGTATTTCTCGAAAATAAGATTTTCTATGTAATACACCATGCCCATGTCTTTACCAGGTGAAATGTGCTCGGCATGTTCATTAACGCTAAATCATCATCACCGTCATGTCTGCGATCATCACTTACACAATTTATCCCATCTCTCATCATACGTTCTTTATAAACATGTGCCTATGTAACTTAGTCTTGACACCAACGTGCGGTTCTATTGAATGTTTCAATGATAACTTCGATGTGCATGCTGACGTGCTAGTTTTGTTATCTACATGGACACAAACACAGTCTCTCAATTTCATTTTTGAGATGTATATTATCATATTAGATGACACAATTTGTGTTTATATAAACTACATATACATATGTCATGACCTTTCAAATGTGATATAGGATATGGAATATATATTTTTTTTTAAACACACACAGCTGCAAACATGGCGGTCAAAATGCGTATTTGAATTATTTATTTTCAAAAACCCATTAAAGGTAAGTTTTAAAACCTGAAATAGCGGTTCCAATTATTTTCGAACAGATGTTTGTAATTATAACACACTGCTCACAACGGCTTATAATGCAAAATAATTGGGATAAATGTAATTAATTTATAGTAAAATAAGGTTACATTGTCAATAATGTATGCAATAAACGCATTGTGTACATTTGTAAATTATATATGAACACTTTTAGCTTTCGTCCATTATACACAGTTTTTTCGTGTACGTGATCTTTACGATGTATTAAACAATGACTTAACAATTAAACATCAAATATTTAAATGTAACGCTAACCATGGCAAATCGACGTAAAGACTGGAAGAAAATCTAATGATTTTATAAGAAATTTAAGAAAATATTACTCTGAGATGAATGCTTAGAAAGAGGTGGTTATTGTGTGTGACAGTGGATTCTGGAACATTCTTACCAGACTATTATTCGTCCTTTTCATTTCCAGCAGCTAAATTACAAAGTATTGTAATTTGGACGTTGCTCTATACTCTGCCTGAAGGTTGACTTCTCGAAGTAGAAAACAATAGTGTGTAATGTTGAATTATTCATACGAATAAAATGCGTTTTGCTGTTTATGTTGATGTCACTACGGAAGCAAGGTTTCGACAAAACGCGTGTAAGATTATATTGTCAGTTAAGTCTTTTCCAAAAATTGACAAAGAAAAGCACCTGCTTACAATTTTATGAAAATCAATACTTCAAACAATCCATTATGGATAGATTGTTAAATGTAAATTATTTTCCTTGAATTTTATAACAATGTAAATAAATTGTCCATTAAAATATATCTTACAAGTAAATGCCAATGATAGTTAATTTTGAATTAGATACATTTGCCAATATCCCACAATAATCGCATTTATGGATTCGTTGTGAATAACTTAACAATAAGGCTTTATGTGTTGTAATTAACTATTAAGGTGTGAGTTTGTGTGAAGCTTTTAGTTTTCATGATATCTGTATTATTTATCAAGAGATAATATCAACATATGTTCTGAAGGGTTTGTATTGATCCACTGTATACAATTAAATCAGGCAATAGGTAATATCACCATAACATATAAAGAATCGAAATGTGAACTTATTATAAATCTATTGGAAAAAAAATAGTTAAAAACTATACTTTCACAAAATGAGTGTCCGGTCATGCTTACTTTCTCTGGTGACATATTGTCTCATTGAGGGTACAGAGCTACTGATGATATCTGGTGAAACGTCAAGCCATTTTCGAACAAGGTTAGTTCAATTTACTGTAAATCACGCTATTTAAATTGAACGTCAATTCATCATTTTACGCAGATTGCTTCTAGCAGCTCTTTTTCATCAGTCTTTTGGAAAGTTATTTCATCAGTTGTGTAATTGCACTTTGAATTTTACTTTAAATTGCACATTGCGGCAAGGGTTTTCTCAATTTCAGCCGTGTTATTGCACTTCAAATTACACTTTAAACTGCATATTGCGGCAATGCTTTACTCAATTTAAAAACAAATTGGCTGTGCAAGGAGTTGTTTTGCACTGATATCTTGAAATCAAATGAGCGGTTTGTTATAACCAGTTGCTCACGGATGCATAACCGGTACACATTTTACATCTTATATATTTTTTTAAGCAGTCCGCACAGGCTAATCAGTGACGACACTTTCCGCCTAAATTGGAGTTTTCCTAAGAAGAGAACTTATTTAAACGAAAAAAAAAACATAAAAGCGGAAATGGTCGTCCCTGATTAGCCTTTGCGGACTGCAACGCACATGCAGTAAACCCTCTTTTCAGAGAGTGAGGCTCACACACACTCTTACAATGTTTTAAAGTTAGAAGTAGGTTGACGGTCGTTAACCGCTATGAGCAATGACACGTACCTAGGATTGCATGACCAAAAGCAATCTGTGCATTCTTTGTCAATACACCATCACAATTGGTTGGCAATTACAATCATCTCACAATAACTATATAGCTTTATGATCTGTGCGATGAGACTCTTTAAGTTTGGAAACGAAATGTACTTTTCTTCACTGAACCAACAAGCCTCAGTGACAGCTTTACACTCTACTATTAATACATGCATGTAAACTGAGATTGTTATGTTGGCAGTTTTTACCTAAATTGAAATTAAAAAGCCCCCAAAGACAGGCTCGGATACACTATTATTAGTGTCATTCTTTAAACAAGTAAAGGTTAATGGTGATTCATCAGCTAGAACATGTATTTACAATAAACACTATTCCTGGCAATCTTTACTTTAAGGATTATCCATTATGCACTCAGTGACCAAAGATATATATAACGTTAAGTGTTACATAACGTATCCAAGAAACAACGTTATGGTATCTGAGAAAGCCATAGTGTTTCACAAGCTGCCGAAAAAGTCATGCACTCAGTGACCAAATGTATATTACGTGTAGTGTTATATAACGTATCCAAGAAACATATTTATAGTATCTGAATAAGCCTTCGTGCTACACACTCTATCTAAAAAGTTAATGGAAGTAAATATTGAAGAGGCTCTCTCTACCTTACTCACTTTTAGGACTAAATTGAATATATTGGACTAGATTGTTAGTTTTGGTTACTACAATACTTCGAAGTGTGTACATTTAATTTTACACTCCAACATTAAAACATAGCAATATTTGCGGTTTATATAGTGAATACAGTAATAGTAAAACTCTTGACTTAACACTGTCAGAACCTTCAGGTTGGAGGCAGTACTATAACAAATAAATGCATAGACAAGAAAAACAGTTGCAATTTAGTTTAGGCAGAGGTAATATTTCTAAGAACACCGGATACACGCCGGATTTGTTTTATTTGTAACTTGTTTGTAAAATATTTTAATTAAGATTTAATCGTCAAAATAGTAATGTGAATGACAGAAGTCCTTATTTTTTTGTAAGTTTGCGCAATTTGACAATCTGAGACAATCTAACGGTTTTATCATAACAATTTGTGCAAGCTTTGTGTTTCAATGAACCGAAACACACAACTTGGCATGATCTCACATCAATAAATATCAACGATTTGTTTCATTTATGATGAATTCTAAATGAGCTTTTTATTGTCGATTCGATTTGAAAGAATCCCACATCTAAGGTCAGGTTATTATGAACATTTATCACTGAATTTACTTGTATCACCTTTCTACTGTTAAAGTATTCAAGTTCGCAGAAGTGTTTCATTACTATTCCAGTAAAGGATGGTCATAAATTTGAGTATTGTATTCAATATTTTGTGTTTATTTGTGTAAACATGTATCTATCAACTTTAAAACAAGCGTGTTGGTTCCCCTTATATTTAAGTGTCAGTAGAAATTCCACTAGTGCAATAAGTGACTTGCCCATGCGGGAAGAGAAAATGATGAAGACGGAAAATTTGTGAAACGGAGTATTGACATCTTTCGACAAAGGCCGAACACATCGTAAACCATGATTTTAAAATTCTTGAATATTAAAGCAAAACACAATAATGGAATGTATCAAATGTATGTAGATTCACATTTATTGTCCTGTACGGCAAAAAAGCACGGGTTTCTCGTTTTGGCGTTTATAAGAACTGCAAATATATTGATCGCTAGTCGATGTATGTATTTGGCAGGGCAACATGTGCAGATTGGGAAAGAAAGGGTAATGAAATCCGCCCTCCCAAACCTGTATGTACGTGATTACAAATAATCAGTTGCAATACATGTACGTGTGCATTTTTAAAATTATAAAAAGTCAATATTTAGTTAATTTCAAGTCCAGATTTTAGTTCATGCGTGATAAGAGCCTTAATGGACCCGATTCCATGGCTGGAGAAAGTTGTCGCAACGTTTACGGACGTCAACGAGTTATTTATTCAACGAGTCCGATCACATGCGTATTAATAGTTTCACATTCTATATATAGTATCATGACCAATCACATCTGGAACTTACACCAAGCTTCTAAACCGAAGTCATATTTGACCACGGTCTATCCTGAACTACAATATCCGATCACGAGCGGTTATTGATTCCACGCTTAACAAGCGCATTAATTTTCGGACTATTGTAAGGTGTCTTACTTTCCGTCCATTGCAGTAACTTTATTATTCCTTGATCGTTCAAGAAACGTTTTCAATTGTTATGATGTCGCTTTCATACACTAACAGAGGGGGTAATCACGTGATAGTCAAGATGGCGAGGTCCATGTCGAGACAGGTTTTTTTCGCCTTTTTATTCTCTTTATCACGTATATTAATTTTTATGCCGCTCCCTTTCCAGCCATGTCACCGACACAGTTACTAGTGTTTATTTCGTTTTAAAATTCGCTTTATACCTCGACTTTACTCGCTGCGAAATATCTTAGCGCGAAATTCGGAAATTTGCAGCGAGTCGAGATTTTAAGCGAATTTTTATACGAGAAGTAGAGGTGTATGCTTATTTATAAAATATGAAACAACTATGACAATTTTAAGCCCATTTTATTTCTCTGAAACAAGACCAGAACACGCTCTCTATGATATGTTAAAACATTATATACATGAATTGCATGCACAATTTATGATAGTATGATATGCGTGTTTAAAACAATAAATTGTTTATAGTAGTTCCACTATACAAACCTAAATGACAAAAATAACGATTTAAACGTAGTTGTAATACAGAGTTAATGTTTTTACGATATTTATTGTTTTAATGTTTAAATGGTCCAAAAGGCAGACTTTTTATTAAAAGTTATACATAGTTATTTACATGCGAACTTCTCGTATAAAAAAAATAATATATTATAATCATTGTTATTGAAACCCAATCAAACAAATATCAACTCTAACTAGGAAGTGCTGTACTTAATAAAAAATAATACAAATTACATATCTCAAGTGTAAAATGTAAAATAACGACTACGATCTAACCTGAAACAGTACCAGAACACGCTCTGGCAAATTTGCCGAGTGCGCATGTTAAAACTGTTTCAAGGTGTATGAGTTGAGATTTAGGCTTGGATTTGTTGGAACTAAATCCGACGTTTCCTAATTTGCTGGACTCGTGCTTAGGGGTGTTTCCAGCTGATTCTTCATGAATAAATATCAGTTTCTGACCACAATATCTGGGTTATAGAATGTTCTTGAACTTCGACCAACATTCTGGTGTTCTGTATATATTAATATAGATTGCAATATTTCGAGTTCTTGTATCGCTCATATCATTGACCTGGGTTGAAAGTCTTGTATATTTTGTTTATGAGTTACCTTATTTCTTTTGTAAGTTTCCTGCTTACTGAGCAATTTTCTGTTTCTTACGGAAAACACATACATACTTGTTGAAACCTAATACAAATTGCTACTTGTCAATTCTAACGTACGATACATATTAATTACAAATTTCACTGTACATTTTACAAATTGTAAAAGCAAACAAAAGTACTTGGAAAGTATGGATTTTATTTTCTGTATATTTAATGACTTTTTCCACATAATTTGAAAAGAGCTCAACAATGTATTGTCAGAACATCTTCCAACGTAATATAAAACGTAATATTAAACAAAATAAATAATTAGTCGTTTATTTATAACACTATTTTAGGTGTTAAAGGAAATTGGTGTTGTTCTTTTTTGACGTTGACAAGTGACCTCGACCTTGAAGTTATGGACTTAGTGCATCAACATATAAAACAGACGATTTTACTGGCTAACTATCTTGATGCTCAACAACGTCACAGAAAGGCAATTAAGGTGTTAAAAATAACAAATACAACCGAATGTAAACCAAATCAGTATTGCACGACATACATTATATGTGTATGTTTGCATGGATATCAATGCGCTTACATTTATTAATATAGTTGTCGCAACGATAAACGTATAACATGTATTAATCGTAAAGGAATCGGGTAAGTGTGACTTAACATATTTAGAAAAAAGCCTTATTCAAATAAATACAAAATACGTTTTTACATATATCAGCAAGTTAAGATTAGGTCAAATGACTAAACTCAATCAGCTTCTTTGTAATTAATACACCTATATGGCAACGAATATCCTTCAAAAGTCGTCAAATATATCAAACAAATAAGATAAATGAATACAAAACGGATTAATCTGTCTTATTCAAAGACACTTAATGATCCATCATCCAGGCACCTCATTCATTTGGCTAGTACCTAGTCTCTTCAGAGATATGTATTAAACTGTCAAGAAAACTTTGTTTTTTTCAATTGACGTAGATGACATTGCGTCTGTGAACGAAATCATCGAAACGTAAGAGGGAATATCTTCCGAATAAGACAGTTTTTCAGATGGTGATGATTGGTTTAGCAAAAACGAGTCGTCATTGCATATTTGTTGTGGTATCAGAAACAACTCTAATCCAAACTAGAAAAAGTGTACAATATTTGATATTATATGATATGTGGTGAATTTTGAAGTGTATACAATTGAACATTTTTGTATTTTAATTCGTCGANAACGTAGTTGTAATACAGAGTTAATGTTTTTACGATATTTATTGTTTTAATGTTTAAATGATCCAAAAGGCAGACTTTTTATTAAAAGTTATACATACTTATTTACATGCGAACTTCTCGTATAATTTTTTTTATATTATAATCATTGTTATTGAAACCCAATCAAACGAATATCAACTCTAACTAGGAAGTGCTGTACTTAATAAAAATAATACAAATTACATATCTCATATGTAAAATGTAAAATAACGACAACGATCTAACCTGAAACAGTACCAGAACACGCTCTGGCAAATTTGCCGAGTGCGCCTGTTAAAACTGTTTCAGAGTGTATGAGTTGAGATTGAGGCTTGGCTTTGTTGGAACTACAATCCGACGTTTCCTAATTTGCTGGACTCGTGCTTAGGGGTGTTTCCAGCTGATTCTTCATGAATAAATATCAGTTTCTGACCACAATATCTGGGTTATAGAATGTTCTTGAACTTCGACCAACATTCTGGTGTTCTGTATATATTAATATAGATTGCAATATACCGAGTGCTTGTATCGCTCTTATCATTGACCTGGGTTGAAAGTCTTGTATATTATTAATACACTATTAATACGTATGTGATCGGACTCGCTGAATAAATAAAACTACCATGTTTGCTGATGTATTTCGTCTGGATACACACATACACTCATGTTATTGGCATTGATGAAATATATATCAATTCTATACACCGGGACATACTTGCAGATGTTTAAATATATCTCCTTGTTAGAACTAAAGTAAATAACTCTTAAACATATGTATCGGTGCCTTACTATGAGACGAGAGAGCTATCTAGTTTTCAATAAGGAATAACAGTTTTCTCTGTTAAAACTGATCAATAAATGATTCGTTATAAGGAGATTCATGAACATTACAAAAGAGATGGCAAACGTCCTGGTGAAACTGAAGCCTAGAGATGTATAATTCAATTCGCGATAATATCAATATAAAGAGTGTGTGGTATACATGTATGTCCACGAGCATTGTCTTAAATGTATAGTAATTGATTAAACTACATGACAACTTCAAAATCAATCTAAGCTTTCTGAAGTGGTTTCCTGGTATTCACTATTTGTGTCGAAGAACGATCGCATGCCTCAAATATTATTATTTTATTCACAGCTTGTGTTCATAATATTGTTCAATAAGACAAAATAGTAATTATGCACATACTATGAACAGCTTATTTGTATTTGTTTTCAGAAGCGAATAATTCCAATTACATTTGCACATAATTAAACGGACAGTGTGTTTAGATTAAAATAGATTTAAACAGTTTTGGCGTTGCAATATTAATAATTAGATTTGTTTAGTGATAACTATTTACATAATTTATTCTTATAACATTGTTATGTTCCAAAACAAATACCAATGTTACATATTTTAATTGAAGCTAATGATTTTGAAAGTACTGAGTAACATATTTTACTTGGTTTGTGAATGGAATTGCACTCCCCATCGTTACGAGAACAACATATACATTTAGTGAATTTATTAATCTTATCACATCATATTTTGGTCCCTAGCCTTCCTCCGTATGTTGCCTTTACTAAGTACTTTGTTTTAAGAAACATACGAATGAATATGAGGTTTTCATTAGTTCTACATACATATTTAATTAATGCGTTCTGCTGTCGCTAAATTCTCTATAATAACTGAATAATACTTGAAAACCTTTCGCCGAAGTTAATGAAACTATTCACATAAATAAACATTCCATGGTAGGATATTTGCTTTTAATGATTACAAAATGCGGGATAGATTTCACTATAACATTAATACTATACATTGCGATCACAGGCATCAACGACTATAATTGGAACAAATTAATTAATTGATGAACATCCACATTGTAATTGAAATTTATTTCTGCGATTGGGTATTGATTTCAACAATGAAGATATATGAAATTGCATTTTAAGTTAATCCAACAAATGTTCTTTTAAAAACGCAGTTAAGATTCATCTGACGTATTAAGTACTGCAAATATTCAGGTCAATATTGGTGCTGTATATTCATTTCATACAACATAAATTTACAGTTTATCTAAACAATTGTATCACTTTCTTATTCGAGATGAACGTCTTGTATGTAACTGAAAAAAATAAAACGTCTCTTCCACTATCAACAACAGCTAGATGCGGAATTTCGATATTTGTTATTAAATGGTTCCATTTTCCTAGGCAGCTTAGATTGAGATATGCTATTTACGAACATTATATTCCCAATGGGTTGTTATGGATGGCAGTTTGTGTACAAGGTTTATTATCAGATGCTTTGTTTTTCAATTTTATATCCTAGAGTTAGCCTAAACATTAACGAACAACGAGAAAATATGTTTATATTTTGCTGATAGTTTCCTTTTAAATTGAATATATTATATGTGATGAAAAAAGGACAATGTAATAGTATTAATAAACATGTGCATATATTTCCTTAAACTATTTACTGACACTCCTAGCTTTAAGTTTAAAGGAAACATTTCCACTTGACAAATGAAATACAACACAGTAATCCAACTGGTGTTTCGATACATTGTTTTGTAATGAACTACTGTTTACGTATTCTCTTTTTGTTCTAAGTTGCCAGAAACAGTTCATTACCATATCGAGTACGAATAGGTTAATGGTTCAACCGGAATCGCCATATATGTTCTGAGAAATATCATTACTGAGTACAGCACATGAATGTTTGATGATGAGTCCAGAGTAAACGGCAGAGTTATCGCCAATCAGTCGAGATGAAAAGATAAATAACTTTGATGCCACTGCCGTCATCAACCACAGTAATTAATACGTTCGTGTTATGAATAATGCATTTGCAATTGGAACTGGAATGACACGTGTCTGATAAGCACATGTAATCACAGTGGATTAATTAAATTGCAACGGATATTGATCCAAGAAATAGCGTAGGAAGGCATTTCCCAGCACCAATTAGTTAAATGCATTTATTTACTCTTTCAGTTCCTGAATTATACTGATTACACTCAAATATGCTGCTGAACAATCTTATGAGCGATTATGGATTGCTTGTACTTTGTTTTAAGAGGTTTTTTACAAGTTGAAATAAACAACAGATTTGCCACAGAAAACAGCAGTCCTCACCGGGTAAATGCTGTAGGCGATAAGAAGATAAGAACCGGATCTTCATAAGTTTCATCAATCTAGCTTAAGTACTTTCTAGCAATGGCAGGATCAATACTTTAGTTTTCAATTATTACTTTGACCGAAGCAAGCACAATTCGGGTCTGCAACGAAAAAAAAAGTGAAATAACATGCATTTTAACCATTAAAGTAACAATAAAGGTGACAAATCCAATTATTATGCCTATAAACTGGTCTAATTTTTACCGGATTTCAGTTACTCTTGCATAAAAAAAATGATAAAAACACAGCTTAGGTGCAACGTTGTCAAGAATTATGGAAGATATGACCGTTTCATAATTTAAAGAAATGTTTACATTTTGCAATTTCCGTACATTTTCGCTATCTCCGATGTTCCTCGGCTTCTTTCGTAGAGTACGCATATATTGATGACGTAGTACAAACAACACAATATTCTCGTAAACAAAGAAAGACAACATGTATGTTATGTTATGTTCGATATAGATTAACGCTTCACTGACCACAGTGATTCGCTGAACAAAGTGTGATTATATAAAATCTACTGTGTCACGATAGANTTCGACAAAGTCTGGCATAAAGGACTACTATATAAGCTCCACTCTGCTGGTATCCGAGGAAACTTATTGAATTGGATAAGTAACTACCTATCAAATAGAAAACAAAAAGTTGTACTTCCAGGCACCGAATCTCATTTTGCTAATATATCGGCCGGAGTCCCCCAAGGTTCTATTCTCGGTCCCTTGATGTTCCTAATTTACATAAATGATATTGTTTCTAATTTACGTTCGCGCGTCAACCTTTTCGCAGATGATACAAGCCTGTATATGGTTGTAAATTCTCCTGTTGAAACAGCGGCTGTTATGCAAGCTGATATTGAACGAATCAATTCGTGGGCTGATCAGTGGTTGGTTAAATTTAATCCAGCAAAGTCAGAGTCGCTATTAATTTCCCGAAAACTAAATAGACCAAACCATCCAACTTTAAGTATGCAAAACACACCTATTCCAGAAGTGAAAGTCCATAAACATTTAGGAATTTTTATAGCCAACGACTGCTCATGGCACGAACATATAGCATACATAAAGGACAAAGCCTGGAACCGAATAAATATTATGCGCCGCCTCAAACATACTCTCGATCGGAAAGCATTAGACATTATATATTGTTCGTTCATACGACCAATAATTGAATATTCCGATGTAGTTTTCGATAATTGCTGTCATTATGAAAAAGATGACTTAGAAAAAATTCAAATAGAAGCAGCACGAATTGTATCAGGTTGTACCAAACTTGTCTCGATTACTGAGCTCTACAGAGAGGTTGGGTGGGAAACATTAGATACTCGGCGCCGAAAACATAAACTTGTTCTCATGTATAAAATTACAACAAATCTTACGCCTGCTTACCTTAAATCTATTGTACCGGACACAGTCGGAGCTAACAACCCCTACCCATTACGAAATGGAGACGACATCAGAAATGTGACGACCCGAACTACAACATACTCTAATTCATTTGTACCATCAACCATTGCGGAATGGAACAAGCTTCCTCTAGATACAAGAAATGCTGTCTCTCTTACTTCGTTTAAGCATCTTCTAAATATAGATGTAAAGAAACCAAATATATTATATAATTATGGTGAAAGGCGCCAACAAATGCTTCACTCAAGACTCAGAACTAAGTGAAGTTCACTAAATCAACATCTATTTTAAGTGCAATATTGTACTATCATCCTTGTGTACTTGTGGTGCAATTGAATCGGTTTCTCATTATTTCTTAGAATGTCACCGATTTACACACCAAAGAGAAGTTCTTGTAAACGCAATTGCTCCTTATACCTCCCCAACAATACCACATATATTATTTGGTGATGAAAGTCTTGACTTGGAGAAAAACACGATTATCTTCGATGCAGTTCATTTGTACATTAAATGTAGTAAACGTTTTGATACCTAGCTGTCTGTCATGTTCCTTGTCTCTTTTTTTTCTATTTTTTTTCTTTAAACAGTTTCGCTTTGTCTTTTCTTCTGTCTGCTGTGTCTTCACATCTATTTCATCAACCTTGATGAACCTACTCTTTCTTTATAGATAACGTACATTTACGTCATTTGTTTTTTATTATTATCTTTTATAAATTGTACTGTCCAAATACATGTCTTCTACCTCAAAAAATGTTACACACTTGCTTGCAATTACTGCGTATGGAGAAGAACTTTATAAGATCTCGATCTTTCGTTCTAATCCTTTTTTTGAACAACGTGACTTATTTGTAACTGTATATTCTATGCAAATGTATACCATGTTTGTTCGTAAAATAAAATATGTTTAAACTAATACTTTAGTTTTCAATTATTACTTTAACCGAAGCAAGCACAATTCGGGTCTGCAACGAAAACAAAGTGAAATAACATGCATTTTAACCATTAAGACGCTTTCCATTTACCGAGCTTCATCAACCTAGCTTCAGTACTTTTTCAGTTGTCGAAATATATGCTTTTTACTTTTCACATATTTTTGTAACCATAGCAACCATAACTTGCTTGTGACGAAAACCTGAAATAGCATGCATATTCACTATATGGCCCTCTATATACACACATAATTTCATCAACCTAGCTTAAGTACTTTGGGGTTATCGCATGAAACAGATTTTTGACGGAAAGACGGTCGGATGGACAGACAAACACAACTAAAATTAAGTGCATATTCCTCTTATGGTTCTTTACCCACACATCGATTACATCAACCTAGCTGCAGTACTTTTTTTTATTTTTCGCAGGCTCCATATTCAAGTTTCACTTAAATAACGTGCATTTTTAACGTTCAGGGCGGGGGCTCTATCAACATACTGAGTTTCATCAACCTTGCTTGAGGACTTTTTGAGTTAGCGCAATATCAACATATTCATTTCCAATTATCTCTGTCACCATATCAAACATACATTTTGTTTGACGAAAAACACGAAAAATATCCATATTTCTCATGTGATTCTCTATGTACATACCAAGTTTGATCATATTAGCTCGAATTCATTTTGACATGTCACAAAATCCGTATTTTAGTTTTCAATTATTTCTTAAACAAGGGCAAACACGATGTTGGGTGTAGAAAACTGATACAACGTGCACATTACTTACATAACCCTCTATCCACATACCATGTTTTATCAACCAAGCTTTATCACTTTTTGAGTAATCGCAGGATCCAGATTCGGACTGACACAACGACGGGCCGGGGCTAAACCTATAGTTCGCATCCGGTGAAGCCGGTAGGGGACTTAAAGAGCTTTGGCAGTATCTATAGTAATTGAGTAGTCCCCTGCGGAAGAAAAGCTCTATCAAAAAGAGAGTGCGCATAAACCATATTTTGCTTATTATATGTGATCGTGTATTGTTCGATCATCTATCAAATGTCCATTGTCGCAGTAGTTCGATATAACGATTTTCTAATAGTTATGAGTACATGTATTATTCTCCATAGACACAATACTGTGAAATCCTCTCCTCCTCCTCTAATGAAATCATCATTTTATCCTCGTTTATTTTATCCAGTTCTTTCTTATAAATAAATACACAAAGACAAAATTAGTAAGGGGTGTTTGTATTTGACAGGGCTTTCTACACACACATGCAAAACAATTCTCCTGTAGCCCGTATGTATTCAATATGCAACGCAGATCAAACTGCATCGCTCAGTTGAAGAGTCTCGAGACGTGCGTAAACGTTGCGACAACTTTCTCCAGCCATGGAATCGGGTCCATTAAGGCTCTCATCACACACGAACTAAAATCTGGGCTTGAAATAAACTAAATATTGACTTTTTTATAATTTTAAAGATGCACACGTACATGTATTGCAACTGATTATTTGTAATCACGTACATACAGGTTTGGGAGGGCGGATTTCATTACCCTTTCTTTCCCAATCTGCACATGTTGCCCTGCCAAATACATACATCGACTAGCGATCAATATATTTGCAGTTCTTATAAACGCCAAAACGAGAAACCCGTGCTTTTTTGCCGTACAGGACAATAAATGTGAATCTACATACATTTGATACATTCCATTATTGTGTTTTGCTTTAATATTCAAGAATTTTAAAATCATGGTTTACGATGTGTTCGGCCTTTGTCGAAAGATGTCAATACTCCGTTTCACAAATTTTCCGTCTTCATCGTTTTCTCTTCCCGCATGGGCAAGTTACTTATTGCACTAGTGGAATTATTACTGACACTTAAATATAAGGGAAACCAACACGCTTGTTTTAAAGTTGATAGATACATGTATACACAAATAAACACAAAATATTGAATACAATACTCAAATTTATGACCATCCTTTACTGGAATAGAATGAAACACTTCTGCGAACTTGAATACTTTAACAGTAGAAAGGTGATACAAGTAAATTCAGTGATAAATGTTCATAATAACCTGACCTTAGATGTGGGATTCTTTCAAATCGAATCGACAATAAAAAGCTCATTTAGAATTCATCTTAAATGAAACATTACTTTGATATTTATTGATGCGAGATCATGCCAAGTTGTGTGTTTCGGATCATTGAAACACAAAGCTTGCACAAATTGTTATGATAAAACCGTTAGATTGTCTCAGATTGTCAAATTGCGCAAACTTACAAAAAAATAAGGACTTCTGTCATTCACATAACTATTTTGACGATTAAATCTTAATTAAAATATTTTACAAACAAGTTACAAAGAAAACAAATCCGGCGTGTATCCGGTGTTCTTAGAAATATTACCTCTGCCTAAACTAAATAACAACTGTTTTTCTTGTCTATGCATTTATTTGTTATAGTACTGCCTCCAACCTTAAGGTTCTGAAAATGTTAAGACAAGAGTTTTACTATTACTGTATTCACTTTATAAACCGCAAATATTGATATCTTTAAATGTTTGAGAGTAAAATTAAATGTTACACACCTCGAAGTATTGTAGTAACCAAAACTAACAATCTAGTCCAATATATTCAATTTAGTCCTAAAAGTGAGTAAGGTAGAGAGAGCCACTTCAATATTTACTTCCATTAACTTTTTAGGCAGAGTGTGTAGCACGAAGGCTTATTCAGATACCATAAATATGTTTCTTGGAAACGTTATATAACACTACACGTAATATAAATTTGGTCACTGAGTGCATGACTTTTTCGGCAGCTTGTGAAACACTATGGCTTTTTCAGATACCATAACGTTGTTTCTTGGATACGTTATGTAACACTTAACGTTATATATATATTTGGTCACTGAGTGCATAATGGATAATCCTTAAAGTAAAGATTGCCAGGAATAGTGTTTATTGTAAATACATGTTCTAGCTGATGAATCACCATTAACCTTTACTTGTTTAAAGAATGACACTACTAATAGTGTATCCGAGCCTGTCTTTGGGGGCTTTTTAATTTTAATTTAGGTAAAAACTGCCAACATAACAATCTCAGTTTACATGCATTTATTAATAGTAGAGTGTAAAGCTGTCACTGAGGTTTGTTGGTTCAGTGAAGAAAAGTACATTTCGTTTTCAAACTTAAAGAGTCTCATCGCACAGGTCATAAAGCTATATAGCTATTGTGAGATGATTTTAATTGCCAACCAATTGTGATGGTGTATTGACAAAGAATGCACAGATTGCTTTTGGTCATGCAATCCTAGGTACGTGTCATTGCTCATAGCGGTTAACGACCGTCAACCTACTTCTAACTTTAAAACACTGTAAGAGTGTGTGTGAGCCTCACTCTCTGAAAAGAGGGTTTACTGCATGTGCGTCAAGTGTCGTCCCATATTAGCCTGTGCAGTCCGCAAAGGCTTATCAGGGACGACCATTTCCGCTTTTATGTTTTTTTTTTTTAAATAAGTTCTCTTCTTAAAAAAATCCAATTTAGGCGGAAAGTGTCGTCACTGATTAGCCTGTGCGGACTGCTTAAAAAAATATATAAGATGTAAAATGTGTACCGGTTATGCATCCGTGAGCAACTGGTTATAACAAACCGCTCATTTGATTTCAAGATATCAGTGCAAAACAACTCCTTGCACAGCCAATTTGTTTTTAAATTGAGTAAAGCATTGCCGCAATATGCAGTTTAAAGTGTAATTTGAAGTGCAATAACACGGCTGAAATTGAGAAAACCCTTGCCGCAATGTGCAATTTAAAGTAAAATTCAAAGTGCAATTACACAACTGATGAAATAACTTTCCAAAAGACTGATGAAAAAGAGCTGCTAGAAGCAATCTGCGTAAAATGATGAATTGACGTTCAATTTAAATAGCGTGATTTACAGTAAATTGAACTAACCNTTGACTTGGAGGACACTGTATTTTGAGCTCAAAACATGTTGTATTGCTCATTTTTTTATGGTAATGTTCAATAGCATATATATACTGTTTTTGATAACCTTTATAAATAAAATATGAAAAAAAAATAAAAAAAATCGGTAAATAATTACGGATCGTCACCTTTATTGTTGCTTTAAGACGCTTTCCATTTACCAAGCTTCATCAACCTAGCTTCAGTACTTTTTCAGTTGTCGAAATATATGCTCTATGAACATACTGAGTTTCATCAACCTTGATTGAGGACTTTTTGAGTTAGCGCAATATCAACATTTTTATTTCCAATTATTTCTCTCACCATATCAAACATACATTTTGTTTGACGAAAAAACACGAAAAATATCCATATTTCTCATGTGATTCTCTATGTACATACCAAGTTTGATCATATGAGCTCGAGTTCATTTTGACATGTCACAAAATCCGTATTTTGTTTTTCAATATTTCTTAAACAAGGGCAAACACGATGTTTGGGTGTAGAAAACTGATACAACGTGCATATTACTTACATAACCCTCTATCCACATACCATGTTTTATCAACCAAGCTTTATCACTTTTTGAGTAATCGCAGGATCCAAATTCGAACTGACACAACGACGGGCCGGGACTAAACCTATAGTTCGCATCCGGTGAAGCTTTGACAGTATTTATAGTAATTTAGTAGTCCCCTGCGGAAGAAAAGCTCTATCAAAAAGAGAGTGCTCATGAACCATATTTTGCTTATTATATGTGATCGTGTATTGTTCGATCATCTATCAAATGTCCATTGTCGCAGTAGCTCGATATAACGATTTTCTGATAGTTATGAGTACATGTATTATTCTCCATGGACACAATTCTCTGAAATCCTCTCCTCCTCCTCCAATGAAATCATCATTTTATCCTCGTTAATCTTAACGAGTTCTTTCTTATAAATAATTACACAAAGACAAAATTAGCAATGGGTGTTTGTATTTGACAGGGATTTCTTCACATACATGCAAAACAATTCTCCTGTAGCCCGTATGTATTCAATATGCAACGGAGATCAAACTGCATCGCTAAGTTGAAGAGTCTCGAGACGTCCGTAAACGTTGCGACAACTTTCTCCAGCCATGGAATCGGGTCCATTAAGGCTCTCATCACACATGAACTAAAATCTGGACTTGAAATAAACTAAATATTGACTTTTTATACGCCCGTATAAAATACGGGACGTATTATGTGAAACCCCTTGGCGGGCGGCGGGCGGGCGGCATCACTTTGTCCGGACTCTAATTCT
>VMBQ01007787.1:0-16659 GCA_007657795.1 Dreissena rostriformis | reverse complement strand
TACAGGATTATATTCATGCAAGAAACGAGTTCAAAAACTTATGTAGAAAGAAAAAAGAATGTTGAGAAAAAAGTAGAAGAGACGACCTGGTAAAGGCCCGTACTAGCCCAAAGGAATTTTGGAGGCAAATAAAAAACTCGAATGGTGATCATACTACAAAAAAAGGTATCGACAGCATTTCTGCAAGTTCATGGGTGGACTACTTCGAAAACCTTTACTTGGCAGACAATACATCCCGTTCCGTTAACCAGAACGAGTTTACAGAACTGGCCACCCACATAAACGCAGACGTACTGGACCGTGAGATATCTGCCGACGAAATTGAAGCGAGCATTCGTTCGTTGAAAGGTAACTGTAGCCCAGGCGTAGATGGATTATGTATTGAGATGTTCAAACATACCTACCAAATCAGTGTGCCTTATTTGAAAGACTTATTTAATACTATTTACGAGGAAGGTAGTTTTCCCGCGGAATGGAGCGAAAGTATAATAGTACCGTTGCACAAAAAGGGAAGTAGAGACGAGCCTAATAATTATAGGGCCATATCGCTCATAAGTAGTATAAGTAAAATATTTACAAATATATTAAATAAAAGGCTGACTAGTTGGTGCGAAGAAAATGATGTAATTATTGAATCTCAAGCTGGTTTTCGTAGAAATTATTCTACGGTGGACAATATATTTAATTTGCAGGCTGTTATTCAAAAATACTTGTGTAAGAAAAGGGGGAGAATGTACGTGTTCTTTATTGACTTCTTTAAAGCATTTGATTCGTGTGTTCATGACAATTTATGGCGTTGTTTGATCAGGAAAGGTATCAAAGATGACAGCAAGTTTTTGAATATATTTAAATCTATGTATAGCAACTTAAGGTCGTGTGTTAAAGTAAAAGATGGCTTAACAAGATTCTTTAATTGCTCGATCGGAACGAAACAGGGCTGTGTCAGCTCGCCTCTGATTTTTTCACTATTTATTAATGATCTAGCAGACTTTTTGAAGCTGAAGTGCGAAAATGGAGTCTTTATTAACGATAACACTGATGACATATATGCCTTCCTATTTGCTGACGATATAGCCAGCACGGCCGATACAAAGCAAAACCTACAAAGACAAATAAACTGTATTGAACAATTCTGCTCCCTAACCGGGATGAAAATAAATGTTGAAAAGTCAAAAATTATGGTGTTTCGCAACGGAGGCGCGCTAAGATCCTATGAAAAGTGGTTTTATAACGGTGAACAAATTGAAGTTGTGCAGAATTATAAATACCTGGGAGCTTTTTTTACGCCAACCCTGTCATGGACCAAAACCCAGGAAATATTAAGTCTACAAGCTTCGAAGGCGGTGGATAACATATACAGATTTCAAAAACGATTTGGATACTTCCAACCTAAGGATGCGTTCAAACTATTCGATGCAATGGTGACCCCAATTTTATGCTACTCCTCAGAGATATGGGGGTTTCGATACAATGAAACTATTGAGCGTGTACACTCCCGGTTTTGCAAATACGTGGCGTGTTTAAATCGAAATGTACCAAACTTCCTCGCTCTGAGTGAATGTGGACGGCACCCATTAAATGTTACTTATATGTCGCGTTGTGTGAAGTATTGGACAAAGCTGACTCGAATGGAAGACCAAAGGTATCCGAAAAACTGTTACCTGATGCTACGTAATTTAGACACCGACGGCAAGACAACGTGGGCAACCGGAGTTAAACAACTTCTGTTTGAAAATGGCTTCGGGTTTGCTTGGATAGCCGGTGAAATTGGAAACGTCAGTGCTTTTATGAATCTCTATAAAAGAAGACTTAAAGATTGTGCGCTTCAAAGGATGCAGGATTTTATTAATACATCTCCAAAAGCACTACGTTATAAAAACTTCAAAACTCTCCTGAATACAGAGAGATACCTAAACATGGATTAACCTTATATTTTAAAAAGGACGTTATCGAATGTTCGTTGTTCAAGCCACGAACTACAAATTGAAAAGGGCTGACATATGAATATAGATAGAGAATATAGATATTGTTACTTTTGTTTAAAACGCAATGTTTATGTTATTGAAGACGAATTCCATTTTGTTTTAGTGTGCCCATGATATGATGAGTTAAGACTTAAATATTTAATGGACATTATTGGAAACCAGTATATAACTTTAAATCTGTTTTATACAATGATGTCGGAATATGACAGAAAGAATGTAATTGCTTTGGCAAAATATATGCACGATGCGTTTACTACTCGGAAGACGTTTTTGCTTGATACTTAATTGAATATAAAAGTGTTTCTTGACGTTATAATTACTTTTATTATGAAGCATATAACTTGAATTACTTACTTGTCAAAGTTATTATATGATATGTTATATATATTGTATGCTTATGTCTTTGTGGTACATGTTCTGCGCGTTTATAATATAATTATTAATTAACATATCTCTGTCACCACCATTGGATGATTATTGAACAATTGTATTTTGGGCCGGAGGCCTTGCATTACAATAAACCATATGTTATGTTATGTTATGTTATAATATACATCTTAAAAATGAAATTGAGAGACTGTGTTTGTATCCATGTAGATAACAAAACTAGCACGTCATCATGCACTTCGAAGTTATCATTGAAACATTCTATAGAACCGCACGTTGGTGTCAAGACTAAGTTAAATAGCATGTTTATGAACGCTAAATCATCATCACCGTCATGTCTGCGATCATCACTTACACAATTTATCCCATCTCTCATTATACGTCCTTTATAAACATGTGCATGTGACCAAACACATTTAGGCGATGATTTATATACGGAATAACGTCTGAGGTTTAAATATGTGTATGCCTTTATTGCAGATCAGTTACAACATGCTTGTGTTACAACAGTGGATTACATAGATGATAAACGAGAACAAACTTTGGATGTAAATCCATCAACACAGATTGATGAGCAGCCACGCAATGAAATGTTATGTCACAATTTTAGTTAAATCGAAATATTGACAAGAAAGAGAATACGTGCTGTTTCAGTACAACTAACACGATCATGTCATAATGCGAAATTCCACACATTAAAAAAGATAGCGAGTGATATTAAGAGAACATATTACAAGAACCAAATGCAAAATAATGTACAAGTCACAGGCAAAATGTGTTTAGCTGATATGCATTTTGTGTCTTTGGAGAAATTATTTGGCATGACACGTGAGCAATATAATAACTTTGACGATTCAAATGACTATTTAAAAGAAATGAATGAGTTGATACTATTTACAAAAGAACCGAAAATATGAAGCAGTGTATACCTGTCAAGGTATAGTATCATTGTTTCTTTCATAAGCGGATTCGATAATGATCTATATGATAAACTTGAGACAAATATCATGCAGCTGTAACTGAAAAATTGAATTGTTCATTTATTTCAAATGCAACCCTTGTAGAGTAAAAAACCGGTATCAGTTATAGTTCTATTTATGTGTACATTTAGAACACACTAACTTAAATACGATTTAATGTAGCGTAACGCATTTATCTCAAATGTATTAAATTTGCATAAATTGGTAAAGGAATTCATATACAAGTTAACCGTTTCAAACGATTCTAACGATAGGTATCATGGTTTATCTGACATTGTATATAGTATAGACTTTCTGTTAACGTTCAACGAGTCTTGCAAATTTCTAAATCAAATAATTGAACCATTAAAACATAGTCAAATCCTTCATAAAATCTCATTTCATGTTCACGTTTTTAATTTCATCTTCTCTTTAGACGCATGTGTATGTATGTTCGTTTTATTGCTCGTATGTATTTATCGATTAGCTGTACATGCTTTAGTCCTTAATAAACTTTGTGTTTCTGTTTCATTTAAAAAAGTATATAACGATACCCAACTAATCTCTCTTTTGCAGACTCGGTTCAGCTGTGGCAATTGAAACTTAAAACGCTCATGCAATTGACGATGGTTTGGCGTACTTGCTATTCGCCAAAGAACATGCCGAGCACATTTCACCTGGTAAAGACACGGGCATGGTGTATTACATAGAGACAAATCTTATTTTCGAGAAATACAAAAACAGTCCTGCAAGTGAAATGAAATCCAAAATTTTAAACACTATTGAAATTGGAATTGCTTATTTCGCTGAGGAAAGCGAAAACGTTAAACGTGATTTAAAGACGCAGTTTATGATTAAAATTGCGTACTGCTACCTTGGATTAGGTATTTTTGGAAACAGAATTGACAATGCTGCAATCGAAAAAAGCGATATGGCGAAAGCCCAACATGTTATCGATTGTATTGAAACTTCGGAAATGTGAGATAGGATGGAAAAGGGCAAAAAATGTTGTTTTATCACAAGAAAGTAGAATATTATCGACAAATCAGAAATGTATGCTTATTCCGTATGTATGCTGTACAGGCCAACCGCATGGCAGAGAAATATCACTGGACTAAGGAATTGCAGAATACTTACTCTTTGCTCAACGGGCTTAGTTCACAGGCCGAGCCAACTGCAGCAATGGAGGAATACATCTATCGGTTATTAGAATATGTTGTTTCAGAGTAACTTGAAAACTCGGTACCAATTGTTTTCATGTCATATCATACACTTTACAATCATGAACCATCTACATCAAGCGTATTCATTAAATAGTCATCTCTTACCAGGAGACGGTACCCAGATGAGCACTTGTTTTTATTTTGAATTTGTATACTCTACACATGTTAAAGTTATGGCAAACACTCCGAATAAACATTAGTTAAATAATGTTTGTAAGTTCCTTTTGTCATTTTTGTATTCCCGCTGTGTTATAGTTCAATGCAATAAACTACTTATTACAACTAATGTCGGGTGTAAAAGCAATGTATTAATAACATTGTTCTCTTAACAAAAAGCATTTCGATTGACATTTATTTCATGTTTAGTTCTTTGGGTCCCACTCCGTTGATCTTCTACATTCGAATAAAACAAATTGCGTTTATGACAAGAATGGAACGATACGTTGTTTTGAAATAACTACCGATACTAATACGTACTGAAAATGTACGTTTGCGTCTTNTCACTTAGTAGAACGGGCGTATCTTGTGACAATTTGGCACTCTTGTTGTATTTAAGAAATCCACTGATGTATTTATAGACAACATGTATAATGGTGCCTTAGCAGGTATAATAAGCTCTAGAACTTAACAATAGAAATTGATTCACTGTCAGGCGTAAATAACAATAAGGGTCTGAAAGCAATCGTTATTTTTGCTATAATTTTGCAATATATTATGTTAATTGCTGTTTGTTAAGTAATATAAATACTTTTACTTTAGAATAAAGTGCTAATAGTACCTATTAAATCGACTGAAAGACTGTATGATTTATTTGTCAAGAAGCTGAACTTTAACGTTACTTTTCCTTTATTTAAGCAGTCATGGACATTAGCAGTTCAGAGCCTGAACTCATGGCTTATTTCTTGAAACCAAAAACAAGTTTAAAGCCCGCTTTTATGAAAACCGAGAATCTGTCAGCATACCTTGTTAAACATTAATCTGTGCACGGTTTGCGAGCTTGTGCTAATGCAAACCATTCCTAAGTTTAAGCTTAAAAAAGAAACAATTACGTAAATTGGTAACATTGTGCATCATCATCTCTTCATATTAAATCATCATCTCCCCATAGTGGAAAATGGGTTGCTGGTCTTTTTATGCATTTGTTACACTGTGCGCCATCGATCATTTCATTATTTTCAGAATCATAGGCTTGTATGTGTCGCTAGTACTCGTGATAGGCCGCTTTGTGCGCGTCTTCTTCAGTGACATGTCAAAAACGATCATGTTTGACGAGCTGCCCAACGTTGACGGCATTCTCAGCCTGTGCCTGAACCTCTACTTGGCCCGAGAATGCGGAGAATATCGCCTTGAAGAACAGCTGTTTTCAAAACTGCTCTTTGTTTATAGGTCTCCAGAAGTTATGATCAGGTTTACAAAACCGAAGTCTGAGTAGTATTTGAAAATTTGTATAGGAGGGTTTACAATGCTAGAGACTGAGTCGTATATTTTTCAAGTCTATACAAGGGTTTACACATCTGAATACTAAGTGGAATTTGTTCAAGTGTATAAAAGGGTTTACACATCTGAATACTGATTAGTTTATGTTCATGTCAATAGAGTGGTTTTCAAAGCCGAATACTCATGAGCAGTATATGTGCATGTGTACATCAGACATCAGCAGGCACTAAATGATGGTGGTATTCACATGTTATTTTTATTAAAAACTTGAATTCGACAGGAAATGAAGATGAAATCATCATGTTTTATTTGAAAACTATTTCTCACATGTAGATATACAGGAAAATAATCATGACATTCTTAACTATTTAAAAATAGTAAGAACAACTATGTCATTGGGAAGGTGTTTAAATCATGAAATCCACTATAGCAGTTGAAGTCAAGACGTGTTATAAAAACCAAGTTACGGAATAGTAGTATAGGATAATTTGTTATTTGTTATGTTTATCTAATTATTGTTTGGCAAGGGTCATTGCTGTCAACACAATTATGTTATTGTTATTCTATTCATCAATTCCTGCTGACATTTGGAAAACGTTACAGTTTTATACCATTGTATTGTCAGTGTGTTTCCAGACATACTTTTCATTCTATCGACAGTTTGTTTTCATAAGCCTGAGAATCTAAAACTAGTGTTATTAAGATTTTACGATATCCACATTAGATTTGCATGTGCCATTTTTTGGGATTTTGTCTAATCTGATATAAATTTGTTTATGTCTAGTTGGGATAAATAAACCATGGCAGTAGGAATTAGAATTTATATAAGAACCCTTTCCAGTTCAATTATATTGTCTTTTGAGGAAATTACCCACACTTTAAGTTTCGGTCTTGCGATAATTGCAGTTTTTTTTATACATAATTCTGTAGCGTTTGTTTTCCGCATCATACAGGTTGTCTTGTCCCAGAGCGTTTGTGATAAGTTACAACCATTATAAAAATAGTAGTGACTAGATTGAAAGCCAACCAGGCTTATGCGCATTGTGTGCACATCTGGCGAAGCCCTTTAAGTTTTAAGTTAATGCGTTATATGTTCTTTTTATTTCTGATTCAGCGATCTAATATTGACAAAACGTGGCTATTTGTTGCAATTCAATAGATGTCGTCAAATTAATGAATTAAATAATATTAAAGTTGTTAGTGCGGATGTTTTGCGAACTTCGACTCGTTAAAATTGATCTATATTATCTATGCATTGTGGTCTTACACTATTCTTTATAGTGTGGGTCAAACTATCACAATATGCACTTCTAACTGAAACAAACTTAGCTTTTAATGATTATACCAGTTTTGTTTTATACAGTTTACATGTAGTCATAAGATTAGGTGATAACCAATCGGGCATTAATGATCCCATTGTACAGCTATGCTCAGTTATGTACATGTGTAAATAAATGTTAAAATTGCCATGACAGTTATACATTACCTCATGTATGTAAATTGGAATTAGGAAGTAAGTTTTACTATGATATTGTCATTTAATACTCACACAATCTTGCCTTAGTTTCAGAATTGATATTCAAGCAAGGTAAACAATATAAAATGTGTGCTTCAACCATAATCATGTATTGGCCTTTTGTTTTCATTTAACCTTATCTGGTTTGTTAATTATATCATTTAAGCTTGATTTTTTTAAAGAAAAAGCATATGTTCTTATTGCCCCGGCGTCGGCAAAATTGTTTTCTCTAAATAACTTCAAGGTCAAGCCGTCGCTACAAGTTGGATATTGAATTGGTGCGGTCAATATTTATGTCAGTGCAGACAAAGAAAACAGATAAATAATACAAGAACAAGTGGAAATATTGTAATGCATTTTATATATTAGGCCTGGCTCGGGATTGTATATCGAATAGGCGAGGTCAAAGCAACGGTTTCGAACAATATAATTACAGTTTCTGTTTAATAATTGGACATATAATGAGCAATTGTAAAATTCCAGTTTTTTTTGTGGAATTGTCATATTTCTTGTTGTTACCTAGTTTCTCAGAAATGGCTCAAGTTATACAAGTTATATACTAACAATTGCAAATGAGCAAAATTGTCGCTTAAATGCGAAACAGATGTTATTGAAATGCATCCCGCTATCCAGTTTGTTTTAGAAAACAAAGTTATGAAACTCTGAGAATTACAAGACAAGTTGAGCTCGCTGTCCTTAAACAGTTCTTTTAATTTAATACATGTATATGCTCCATTTAAATGTGTAGGAGTGATATAGGTTGTAAACCATATACACCATTGTATTACTCTTTAAAAATGTGTTTGTTTGTCTTGGGTTCAGTTTATTGCATTGCTTTGTTTTATTTATGTAATGGTGCAATATATTGTAAACGCGTTTTTTTTTGTATTGGTATGGCTTTAAGAAATAAAATATTTAAATATCATATGCTTTGTTCTTTTGAATAAACATATTAATGGAGTAAGTTTAAAAAACAATATTTATTCTTTAAATACTAATTGATTCTGTTTAAAAGCCATGTTTTATTTGCACTGTGAAAGAACTACGATTGTTTATAATTCAAATTAAAAATATACCTATACATAATTATCATATTTATTATGACCAATGTACATTGTACATTACAAGTACATTGCAGTTTATTAAACTGTAACGCAGTTCATGATTGAAACTGTATACAGCTATATGCGGGATTTATGTATGTGTGATTCTTGAAATGGGGTAATTTGGGTCAGACCCAAGGAATAATACAATTATGTTTACTCTATATGACCAAAATTTATCACCAGGTGCTGTTTAAACTTTGCCAAAATGGTATCCTTTACTACCTTTTTACGATATGAATCACCTGTATTTAAACGGTATTATCACGTGTTTATTAATTGTCTTGAAGTAATAAGCACGTTTTTCGAGTCATCTATGAACTCGCTTCATTTTGCTACATACTCGCTTGTTTAAAAATTATGGGTTCTCGGCAGTCACAGACTTAATTGGTCACGTGGTTAAATAATATAATACGGCATTGTTTTGGTTTCTGTTTTGGTAACATTCACTGCTATGGCAAATATTCCTCATTCGCGTTCCCGTGCTGGATTTGTCTGTTTCACTGTAGCATTCATTTACAAATATAGAAACCGTGTACAATTGTTTGATTTGTATATGCACTAAGTTTCGCTGTAATGAGCCGAAAGATTATGGAGAGCTCTTATTTGGATCAATATATGTGTGTGTGCGTGCGTGCGCGCGAGTGCGAGTGCGCGCGTGCGCATTGACTATGGTATATATGATATAATATTTACACAAATACAAAAACGAAAAAAATAGAAATCTTATAATTCACGTAATATCAATGACTGAAAATTGATACATATACTTATTTCAAGGGAAGTACAGAACAATATTAATGTCAATTAAGCGGTATGTATAATAGGATTTCGTATAAATACGGCTTTCTTTACATATGTGCACACATTAATAATTTCAAATAACATGTTGCTGTAAATAAACTATGGAACTTAACAACACATGCATTCATGTAATAAATACGTTAAATGTATTTTTGTCGTAGTAAACGGTATCATGAATTAACACAAATGATATGGAATTCACCCTCTTTGTACAGTTGATTACAACAAAGACAATAACATTCTTCATGAAGATAGTGTTGCGCGAGTATCTTCTGGTCTGAATGCAAAATATAAATAGAAATTCTTGGGCACTAAATCTAAAAAGTATTCTATTCAAACGTAGTTTTAAACATTTTATGCATATCCAGAAAAGAACTTCTGTTCATATTATCAAGTCACTACTGCCTAAAGAAGTCAATAAGTCTGCATTTAAATTCGAATACCAAAGCATTAATATTAGTTATATTCTCAGTTTCGAAATAACGGGACAATCCGTATTCGTTTAACATATGTTTAACGTTTGCAACCCTATGTTTGTGCATCCTTTATTACAATCATTCAATACTTGGTTATAAACAGTGTGTATATTAATATTTTTACTGTTATTAATGTTTAACCAGTATCGAACAATTCGTACATATATAGTTACAACGGGTATTTGTCTAACTCACCATATACTGTAGCATGACATGTGTTCATTTATACATTTAACACTCTTTTCAAAAAAAAAAATAATAAAAATAAGTAATGCTTTCGATCTCTTTTGATTTACTAAAACCAAATATTTCAGAGGCATAACAACAAATACAAACAGCAAAAGAATCAAATTAATTTCGGCTTAATATTACATTTATATAGTAAAATATTCATAGCTTTAAAGGCTTTTTCAACCAAATGATTTTGATTTAAAGTGAAACTATCAATGTAATTAATACCAGTGCCGAGATAATTGAAATCATCTACGATTTCCATATTTTGGCCATAATATGTCCATCTTTCATATTGTCGAATTTTACCCTTATTGCGACAAACCATTATTGTTGTTTTTTGAAGAGTTCACATTGAGCCCCCCAAAAATTGCAATACAGTTACAGGTTATCTAAACGGTTATGTACTATAACAATAAAATTAAGGTTAGTTCGTATAAACTTTAGCCAGACAGTGTGCTATCTTGTAAAAACATATTTAATGTTCGTATACATTCTTAAAAAAATACCTTGTATATCAGATTTATACATTTTTAACCATAATGCACTACGAAATATTCTATCTAACTTTTTAAGCAAATCAACGTTTACAAGATACAAACGTTGTTTTTTTTTCATTTAAATTGTGCATCTGAAATGTAAGCATTATCTTCACAAAACATCAGAACTCTCCAAAATATTCGATCGTTTCGCGTTTGTAAAACTTTATAATTTTTCAGGTTTTCAGGTTTTCAAATCGTCAAAAGATGCATATACTGGATATTTAAGAGCATGGTAAATGTTCAGCATTACTGTTTCCTCGCAAATATCATAACCACAACGACAATTTGCAAATCTGAGACATTTTTTTTTTTCAATTTTCAATTTTGTTAATTTACCAAAACATGAAAAGGTCTCTTTAATGACGACGACACTGAACATTTATATCAAGTAAGTAATGCTATTAGAATACATTCTACAATATATTGTTTGATACAAACAAGTTCTTATTGTAGTTTAGGAAATAGCAGATACACACTTGTTTGTATTCTTTCAACAGTTGATATATACATAATATACTATAACAATTATGACAATGCGAAAATTACATTGGAGAGCAACTATAATGCCCTATCTTAATAACGAAACTAATTGTCAATCACCATCACCAACAGGTATGTTCCGAACCTCTACGATCGCTGTCGTTGGCACTAGTTGTTTACATAAGTGACTGTCGTTTTCAATTCCTTATTTGTGTTTTTGTTCAAAAACTTAATGACGAATTCGTTATCATCCACTATAAGTGTCTGCACGTGCTCCAGCGTGCGCGGCCATCCACCTTCGGGGGGTTCTATCTCTATCTTCGCTACAACCTGTGCCTGGTTTTCCTCGTCTGTTAGGCAGTATTTAGGGTCGGTAAGAGACGACCGCCAAAGTGACGTATAGCGAATTTTAGTTTTCAGATCGTCATCTCGTATTGTGATTTTGTTTTCTACTGCAAAGGAATCATTATGCTGCATGGTCTGTCCTTTTTCGATCAATTTATGAAACAATTTGTCGCAGTGCTTGACGCTGTTGTACGTAACGCTGAGATTTTCGTCATGCCATTTGCTGTCAAATGGCTGTATTCGATAAAATCCGTACGTATACGGTGCCTTTCTTGTAATATGGTTTCGCGGTGTATATCCTAGAATGACAGCCCCTTTTACTACTGCCAATCTACCTTCGTCCGCACAGACGACTTGAAGTTTTCCATCGAACTCTTCTCTGATACATTCCTTTATGTAAGGCGATTCTGAAAGTCCACCAGCTAACAAAATGGACTGAATGGGCTTTCCTTGGTGTTGACTTTCTTCAACTATTTCTTTCATATTTGTAATTATCGCCGACCGTGACTTTTCGAAGAACTCTTTCATCGTCCGATTGGACAAATACATATGGGTTTTGTTTTCATGCATACGGACTTTGTTTCCATATAATGATCTTTCCAGCATTTCCGATATACTTTCTTTCTCCATATTTTGATACAGGTGTATAAGTCCACCTAAATCGATGACGACCTCGTTAGTGATTTTTGAAAACGTGGACTTTTTGTTTTCAAAATCTCTCAGAAGATCAAAGAACTTTAATCGATTGTCGGTTTTAAACGTTTCAAAAACCTCTCCTCCGAATAGTTTAACAAGAAAATTAAAGAACTCTTGGTCAATGACAGTCCCACCTCCGTAATCGCCACACGGCCTGTATATTTCAATAACTCTTCCTTTATCAAGAATCTCATGGGCACAAATATCGATTGTCCCTCCTCCAAGATCAGCTATAATGTACCGATGACCTTTCTCTAATGCACCACTGGCATTACCTTTGATCACTATTTTTTGACTTCTAACAAACGCCGATGCTGCTTCTGGCTCTAACACGAGCCTCGTCTTTTCAGAAACGAATCCTGCACTCTCGGCTGCATGTCGCATAAAGTTCCTGGAGAAATCGCTCCAAATAGCAGGGACAGTTATAATCCACTGTACCTCGTCATCCTTCATCGGTGTGTCAAAATATCTCCTCGTTTTTATGTCTTGTAATATTTTGTTCTTCAAATAAGCCAGCACGATTTTAAACACTTCTGACGCATCCATATCTTTTCCACGTTCGTCAGATATTTTCACTTTCACATCCCCTGATTCCGGTTTAGATAGCGACATTTTAAAATTACGAAAGTAGAAATGAGATTTCTGCTCTACGGACGACATAATGGCTTCATAGTTCTCAACTGCATCCTTTCCGAAAGCAAGCAACGTCTTGTCTGGATTCAGTAGAACACACGTTGGGACCCGTACGTCGGTTTGGTTAACGGCGCAGTAAATTGTGTCGTTAGAAGCAAACTTGAAGGCGTAACCTGTAAATGTCGTACCAAAATCAATAGCGGCGATAACAGGAGATTCTGTTGTGTTTTGATCGGCCATCTTGATGTTTTCCCTTCCACGAAATGAAAGCGGTTTTCAAATATATCGCACAGAGATAGTTGCTAGTTTAAGACTTTTTCTCTAGTTATCGCTCCAATGTCACTTGTGAAATTTTAAATGTATAACTATCATTAGAATGCCGCTTGTCTCAAAAGTGTAGTCCACATTCATTCCACATTTTGTGTTGCCTTTAAATAATGTTAATCATATAGCGAACGAACGAACAAATGAACCAGATCGATCATTCGAAATTTAATACGGAGTGCCTTTTCATGTCACATTGTACTCACGTTTCGCTTGACAGGTCTATTATAAGTATTATAAACATGTTTTAGAGATTCGATCGATTTTTATAATTACTTATAATTGAACGTGGCGGGTTATATTTTGTAATTGCACATATTTGGAGACATTGAAAGTAAGAGCTGCATCGGCGTCGGATAAAGAGATACATTTAAAGCCCCATTAACTCTCAAAATCAACGAATATGTCGTAAAATAAAGTAGACCTATACAAATCAATGTTCCTTATATCAATAGCCAAACTTTCAACGCTAGATGTGTTCTGGTAACATAGATTTAACAAGATACAATGATGTTCTCTTTTGTTTTCTTTTGTGGGACAATATATTCATCACATGTTCATGTACCATGTTACAGTTCGTGTGTCGTATAAATATATATCGTTGCGGGGAATTAAAATTTGTATATTGTGCCACAAAAAATAAAACGAGCATTTTGTATTTCGGTAAATCTATGTTGCCAGACCATATCTGGCGTTGAAATTTTGACTATTGCTATAAGGAACACTGATTTTATTATATGGGTTAACTTTATTTTACGAAAGAATTGACGAAATGTTTGTTGATTTTGAGTGTTAATGGGGCTTCAAGTTGATTGCAATTCAGAGTGAATCAAAATCTATATTATTATAACATTTATATCTTTGCTCTAATGCGCTATTTTGCGTTTGTGCAACGTTTACATTATACATAGACTACAAATCTTTGTTATTGTATACACACTCTTGGTAATGTTCTCGAAAATATTTGCTTGTTTTAAAACTTTGAACCAAAAATAAAAGCTCAGTCTGGCTAATTGCAGCATGTTATCGCATGTAATAGTTAAGCTTAATATTTGAAGAGAAGAAAACATTAAATGTTAAAGACGGACGACGGCTACGTCACGCATGCTGCTCTCTTAATGGCGTGCCCGAAGATAAACGAGACTTGCAATGGCATGTGTTACAATTTCGAGGCAAACTGTAAATTGCGGGATTAATGTATGCGTGATTTTTTAAATGGGGTTATTTTGGTCAGACCCAAGGGATAATACAACTATGTTTAATCCATAGGACAAAAATGTTTCCACAGGTCCTGTTTAAACGTTTCCAAAGTGGTATCCTTTACGACATTGTATAATATGAAACCCCTGTAGTTAATCCACATTATCACGTGTCAGTTAATTGTCATAAAGTAATTAGCACGTTTTTCGACGGTCATCTATGAACGCGCTTCATTTTTGCTCTGGACTCGCTTGCTTCAATATTATGGGTTTTCTGCAGGCAGAGACTTAATTGGTCACGTGGTAATTTTTTTTTAATACGGCATTGTTTTTGTTTCTGTTTTGGTAACATTCACTGCTGTGACAAACATTCCTTGTTAACATGCAAGTTCCTGTGCTTGCTTTGTCTGTTTCATCGTAGCATTTATTAAAAAATATAGAAACCGTGTAAAAGTGTTTGATTATTATATTCACTAAGTTTCGCTGTAATGAGCCCAACGAATATGGAGATCAATCTTATTTGGATCTACACATAATGGCTATTAAGAAATACGCTAGTACATGAATAAAACAGTATGTTAAACGTGAGATGGTCGAATTAATCGAGAACAGAACAGACACTTTATTAAAAATTATACATATGCACATTATGTTTAATGCATATAATTATAAATAAAGTAATGTCACAAGTCAGTATACAATAAGTGTAACCAAAATCAATAAACATTATGTATTTGTTTTTAAATTCAATGACATTTTAAAACAAAATAAGACCAGAGAAAAACAACGATTTCGAAAAAAAGGAAACGTAACACAACTACACAAGTGAAAAAGACATCAAATTATTCACATACTATGAATGACTGAACAGTGATACATATTATTATTTCAAGGGAGATACAGAACAAAATTAATGCCAATTAAGTGGTATTTATTATAGAACTTCGTATAGTTTAGGCTTCCAAGACATATTAACATACTATAATAATTTAAAATTTACATGATTATGTCAATAAACTATGGAACTTAACAACAAATGGAACATACGTTTAATGTATTTTTGTTGTAGTGAACGGGAGCATGAACAAACAAAAATGAAATGGAATGCATCCTCGTTGTCAAGCTGATAACAACAAAGATAATACCGTTCTTCACGTGGGATATTGCTGCGTGAGTATGTTCCGGTCTGAATGCAAGGGGTGGGAAGAAGCCCTTAATTTAACAAAATATAAACGTGAACTCTTGGGCAATACATCTAAGTATGCTATTCAAACGTAGTTTTAAACTTTTTATTCATATCTAGAATATAACTTCTATTTATATTACTAAACCGTTTCTGCTTAAAAATGTCAATAAGTCTGCATTTAAATTCAAATACAAAAGCGTAACTTTTAGTAATATTCGCAGTTTCGAAGTAATGGGACAATCCGTATTCGTTTAACAATTGCTTAACGTTTGCAACCCAAAGTTTGCATCCTTTATGTATTACACTCAATTAACTGTTAACCAATATTTAACAATTTGTACATATCTATTTACATGTAACGGTACCTGCCTAACTCACCATACGCTGAAGCATTACATGTGTTCATTTTTAGATTAAACAATATTTATCCAAATTTTTAATGAATGCGTTCGATCTCTTTTGATTCATTAAAACCCCATATTTCAGAGGCATAGCATCAAATAGACCGAACCATAGAATCAAACAATAATTTTGGCTTAACATTAAATTGCTTAAATTTATATTGTAAAATATTAATATATTGAAGGCCTTTTCAAACCAAATGTTCTTGATTTAAAGAAAAAACTACCAGTGTTATTATTTACAGTGCAGAGATAATTGACATTATCGACGATTTCCAAATCTTCTACAGTAAGTAAAAAAAGAATTGGAGACATAACTCCCCTTTGTCTGAAACCGACAGCATAACTGCAATATTCAGAATATGATGCACACGACTTAACACAAGATTAAACATTGTCATACATATTCTTAAAAATTCTTAATAATTTACCTTGTATACCGGACTTAAACATTTAAAACCATAATCCACTACGAAATACACTATCAAAACATTGAAGCAAGTCAACGTTTACAACATACAAACGTTTGTTTTCATTAAAAAAAATGCTGCACAACTCACATAAAGATATAAATTGCATTAACAGTTAAACATCCTTTTCTAAATCCAAATTGTTCATCTGAAACATTAACATTATCTGCATATAGCGATTTGATACATTTATTTCAAATGGTTTAATTGAGGCGGGCTCAATCAATATCCCATTGGAATTTTAAACAGCAAATATTTTATT
>VMBQ01007786.1:0-33609 GCA_007657795.1 Dreissena rostriformis | reverse complement strand
AAAAACAATGATTAAGAAATAAAATTAGTATTGACCGCGTGATCTCTTGGAAGTGACCAATTTTTACAGTGGCAATATTTGTATAAGCCTGTTTAAATAACATGTATTGTCCTGTATTATAGGTCATTGGTCATTGGCCTTTTATAATAGACTAGACAGCTAGATTTTCTCTCTTGATAATGATTACGGAGATTCTTATATACGAGTATTAAACAAACTTTGCAGAGGACACCTTTACGATGTCACATATCAACTATCGCCACCCTCGTCATTATCGCTTGCTTATAAGATTATTACAATTAGCAGGTTTATTTGTATATATAGTCACTATAAACCATGTGACCCGGTATATACGCAGTATACACTCGATGATAAAGATTTGAACATACTTAATAGAGGACTACTCTGCGATGCTACATAACATTTTCCTCTGGACCTTGATGTTTCTTTAAAACATGGACTTTGCTTTTGTATTTTTGTCGTAGGATGAAAACAAATCAGATGCCAAATATGTAACCGTTGGACATTTTGTTGTTAGAGGATTACATTTGACATGTTTTTGTAAACATGTGATCGACATTCTCAGTTGAAAAATGGGTATAACTTTCGGTATTGTAATTTGTATCGTGTGATTATGCAAATTCCAATTAATAAAAACGATAAGTGCAAGTTTGAACATATAGTAGAACATAGTCAGATGAATTTTGTGTTCGGTTTGAAAGATTGATATACACAACAGGCTATCATGGTGATTCCAGTATGACCCCATCTACTCAGGGTTTTAATGAATTATCGGTCGCTAAATAAATGTGGACTGTATATATTGCGAAGTGTAAGGGGCATTCATAACCTTTGCTGCCATACATACACGGAGTGATATACTACAGGCTTCCATGGTGATTTCAGTATGACCTCCTCTACTTCGGGGTTTTATAAATGATTGGTCGCTAAATAAATTTGGACTGTATATATTGCATATTTATGGGGCATTTGTAGCCTTTTCTGCCATACGACACATGATTTGTAACATTTGTGAAGCCATGACATTATGGCACAAGTCTAACGATGTATTTTTCCAAATGTATTCGTTGATGCAGTTTATATTTTTAAAATACATGTTTGTATTATATTTGAGTACTCATTTTGTTCTAATTACGTAATAAGTGTAGATTAAAATATCACGAATAATGTTAAATTTAATAATGCCAAATGGTTGTTAACATGTTGAGTCATGTTGCTGTTACAGACTCCTTCACACAAGGCATTCTAAAGACTGTTGGAGAAATTATTAAAGAGAAAGAGGAAAAACTTGAAGGTTATTTGGCCACGAAATGGATTTATCGCGTCGCAGACTCAAACGAAAATATCTACAAAAACGGAACGTTCAGGTATTACAACTTTCGTGTATGCAATGTGGTCATTTTTGATCCTGTAATACTGATATTCGTTTATATGTACAACGTTACCATCATTTAAAAACCAACGGTTATTTAACATGGGAAATTTGAATGGTGCTTCTTGACAATATACCTAAAATTTTCAAATCTAGTTATCTTATAATTCATCATGTTTTTTTAAGCCAGTCCATTTAAAAAGTAAAAAGGATGTGAATAGTTGCTAGTGAAAATGTTTCTTTTTAAGAGTACGGTAAGTTCAAAAACAATATTTTATTCTTTTTTTCAGACAAGCATGTTATCAGACGATAATATCAAAAATCTCCCCTGTGCTTGCTTATGTCATAGCGTTCTTAGACACTAATAGCAATCTGGATCTTGCTCTGTGTGATGAACCTTGGAAAAGGGACTTTTGGTTGCGGTGTATAACAGATAAGAAGATCGTCAATCTGAAGGTATACGTGAAATACATGTTTTTTAAATATAGGATTTTAGCACTGATATCAGTAATGATGTTTACTGAACATTTGTATGAAATAATTAGACAATGCCGATAATGTATTTTGTTTTAGTATGATGGCCTATTGTCACCAAAAGATAACAAGGAACTAAGAGAAATGGTGGTTCCAAATGTTGGATACGAAGGTCATGCTTTTAAATTGCTTTTTCCATTCTCTTGGTTGATCACACAGATGACAGAAGAGCTTTTTCAAAATTCTGCACACGGTAATACGATACTTTTGACGTACTATGTTATAAAAGTTTGTTTTAATATTTTTTAATTTAAAACTCTAACACTTCAACACAATTTGTTAGCTCAGTTGCAATTTATGAGCGTGATAATGGTCCGTCAGCAAATGAACAACGTTCGAGGTGAAATAGTTTAACTTTTGTTTGTATTACCAAATCGTTGCAGATGTTTCGAATGAACGCATAAACGTGAACGCAAAATTGCTAATGGATGGGAAATTCGGTGCAGTTCTTGCTACTTTGGACAAAGAGGAAAACCAGCTAGATATAATAAATGACTACATGCATGACTTTGTGCACATGGTGTATAACCCTAAATGTGGTGAAGCAGAACGAAATGTAAGATATTTAAATGCAATCAAACACTGAAAGATCATTTTGCAAAAATAATAAGCTGACTAGAAGTTGCTTTTAATTAAATTTATACCATTGTACGTTTTAAATAATTATATGGAACTATTGGGAAAACAAGTGCTTTGATATTGAACTTATAGCTCGTATATACTCATGCATTTGTAATGTATATTTTCATTTAATTTTGTAGCTTGTAACAAACATAATACAATCAGGAGCTGAACGTTTATACGGACAAAACACACCGACAAATGATGTGCCTGTTCTTATTCGCCGTATTGTTTGTGTTCGCTTCGCCTTTGAGGCTGAGTCGTACAGGCTTAAATGCTTCAGAAATATCAACGAAGTCTGGCCAGATTGCAGCATTGAAATATCCAGGATTCAAGCAGAATCAACCGATTTCTTAATATGCGATCACCAGGTTTGAAATTATATTTGTACACTTTTTACTCTTCTTTCTCATTAAAGCTGAAAGGCATAAAGATGGTAAGTCTCGTACCTCTTTGCGTGACTGCCTTCGGTTTTTTCTTTTTTTTCCCGTTCAATATCGTCTTATTATCCTTGTGAATAGGTGTGTGTGGGTCGAGGGCATACCACTCCACACAGTACAGAGTTTACACATATTATATGTATATTACAGAGAAAATTTTACATTTTAACAAGCTTTTACATTTCAATATAAACAATATTTGTCCCCAACTACTGAAACATAGGTGTTAATAGTTCCCATTTATCTCTTTGACGCAAATCATTAAGATAATTAATTTCGTTTAGTATATTGCAGTGTAAGGACAGTTACGATTTTGCTGCTAGAGTGGGTCTAGTTTGGTTCATTTAACAATTATAAATAATTCATTTTACCAAAATCAATATTAGGTTTAAGGGTCCAATTGTATTTGCATGTCCTAGTTTAAAGGAATGCATATTTAAAACGTTCGGGAAATTATTACATCCAGAACACAGTTCTACTTTTAATTTATTGATTATTGCTTACTTTCTCAAAATAAATATTCGATAATTTCACATAAAGTTTGGCAAAAAGTGCAGTTGGCTGAGGTGGCATATCGAATTTTAAAATAAAAAGGAGTTTGAACCTATGATTTTATGTATAATTCTATTTAATAAAATTAAAACAATTCAACTATTTATCTATGCACACTGGCGAATACTCATCTTTGATTATTATTTCATACATAGGTTGTGTACACTTTGTGTTTACTAAGATGGACCGTAGGCTAGTATGAAGGAAAGGCTTCGTCAAGAAAGATGCATTATAGCTTTTGAGCTTCATGTACCTTTTAACTGCATTTATAATTCCAAGGAAAAATAAGTTGTTTCGATTGAAGTTAAAAACTTTGCAGAAATCTTCATAACTGTACAAGGTTTAGCGTTCAGCGTTGTGCATCAAGTCACCGAAAACATGAACGCCTTTTTCAAACCATGATTTAAAAAAAACGTTCTTCACACCATTGTGTGCGTATTACCTCTTGCATTTTGCATGTGAATACTGTCAAGATTTTTCGAAAGAGGTATTTAAAGGGCTGATTTTCCTTCATTTAAAATTGCATAAAAACTTATTTGCGTACCTCTTCCTTCATTTTGAATGCGATTTTCTTGTAACATTTACATAATAATAATATCTAAGTGCTACAGTGTAGATTGCACGGTTAATTGATGGAGTTCACTGTAAACCGCGAATGACGAAAAAAGAAAAGTTCTAAAATACCGTATTTTTTAAAAATTATTAGTTTATTTTGATTAAAATATCACGACTGGTATATAACATTACTTGAAAAAAGTTGTTTTTTATTTTAACTTTATTTTTTTTATTTTTTTCATGTTTACTGGGTATGTATACCAGGTAACTACCGGTTAACTATAAATAACGCAAGTAGATTGATCATCATCGTCACGTGGTAAACCCAGGAATACAAATTGTGCATGCGTAGTGAATTGTATTTTTTTATATAATGATCAATCTACTTGCGTTATTTATAGTGTGTATATCGTTATGTCACCTATTTTCGCGATGTACTTTCGATCTCACAAATTTTACATAATCTCATTTGGTGTAACTGCGCTGCATAATACGGAAAAAATTGGGTGTAAAAATTGTTGTTGCCTTATTGATAAAAATTGTCTTCCCTTTATGTATGAACACTCTAAGCATATTAATAGTACAATTTAAAAACAGTTGGAGTGTAGATTATTTTAACGAAAGGTTTGTAAAGCCGAACTTTTTCTGTTTTAGTTTCTGGGAACAATTGGCCTTTTGACATCTTACTTAGAGCCGCAATTCCTTACAAATCAATATCAGACGAGAACAGAGTGGCTTGGTCTAGTATATCGAAGTCGATACATTGTGGAGCATGTGTTTAGCTTATGTCAGGATGGACATGACGTGCAAATTGATGAATACTCTCAAGCAAGGTAAAACTGTGCCCAATTGTATTGCTGTCAAACTTTATCGTACAACAATTATCATCAAATAATTCACAACTGTGTACATATTTTAGGGCAGGATGGAGTCGAATTGTGACACTGAAGCTTTTCATAGAAAACTTATTTCCGGACGACAAAGAAGATATTCTTACAAACGAAGAGTGCAATGATTTGTGGCTCGTAAGTAATACTGATAGCTGTGCACAGCTGATAATTAAAATAATGTTGTGTTGATGGTAATCGAAACCGCATTTCTGTTGATGTAAATGTTAATGTTTGTAATATATATTTTTACGGTTTTCAATTGATCTTAAACATTCTTAAAAAGTCAAAACACTTTAATACTTTTCAGATTTGTGATGCAGACGTTAATATGAAAGAATTGCATTCATTTGAAAGTTTGGAAGGATTTTTGACAGTCTGTAACATCATAGCTGTTTCGAAAACTATCGGGTAGGCACATCACACATACAATTTGTTTGTTATAAACATGATACATACTCGAAATAAGTTTTTTTTATCAATTCTGCATTTAGAAAAGACTCTACGCAAAATATAAATATCACACACGGGTATATTGCGTTTTAAAGAAGGACATCACTAGGTGAAATTCGCTTTGGTGTATTTCGTCATTACTGAATACATTCTGGCTTTCACTGCATATAGTGCATTGATTTACTTGCTCCTGTGAGTCATATTTTTAAACTCTGTCAATCATATAACGTGCATCTTTGATCCCATGGAATGGCAGGATTGCCATCCAATAAGGGACGTATGTAATCAAAAAGGACATTAAGGGCACGCTTTGAATTGCTAGTTTTCAACTACGTCTTTCTATAAGTTGTATAAGTTTTTGCAATTAATATATTTGGAAATATTCTGAGCGCATGGTTGCAATGGAGTCAAGTGGTAAAACATTGATCAACCTATCGAGAGGTTTAAGATTCAATCGACTGCCTAACAATTTGACGCTTAACAAGTTTACTAGACAAGATAAACAAATCACGTCAAGTATATTTTAACGCCTCTATAACGCTCAAAATCAACGAACATTTCGTAATATATTTCGTAAAATAAAGTTAACATATTAAAAATCAGTTTTCCTTATAGCAATAGCCAAAATTGTAAAGCTAGATGCGGTCTGGTGACATAAATTTAACAATATATAATATGCTCTTTTTTATTTCGTGTGGCACAATAAATTCCATTTTAATTTCCCGCAACGATATCTATTCATACGACACACGAACACTAAATTGGCACATAAACATGTGTTGAATATATTGTACCACAATACATGAAAAGAGCATTTTGTATGGTGTTAAATCTATGTTACCAGAGCACATCTAGCGTATAAATTTTGGCTAATGCTATTAGATACACTGATTGTTTATGTGTTAACTTTATTATACGAAATATTTTCGAAATATTCGTTGATTTTTAGCATTATAGGGGCTTTAATATGTTATCGGATATTTGTTAAATATATACGATAATATATGAAACTTTATCAACATGATATAATTTCCTTTTCCGTTAGTAAGTATATTACGATAAAAACAATGTATCAGAAAATTATACCTTATTGACTATGATGGACAGAGCGAACGCAACAAGATGAGCCAATATTTTACTCGTAACTGAAACCTTTTTATGTGATGTTGGAAAAATGTATGCCGATAGACCATATATTAAGTGGATTTCTAAGTTTAGCATTCTTAAAAGGCAGTGTTCAAAACTTCTCATCAACATTAATAAATAATCTGCGTTCATATCGTGCTCTTAATTATTAAGTGCTTTCCATTAAATCACCTTCATTTGTAGATAATTAAAAAGAAAGCAACTTTTAATGTCCATTAGTTCATTTACTGGAACCATGACACATCATGGTGTTGATGATATAGTGTTTGAAATATTGTTCCAACACAATAACTAATAAATGACTGGTGACCATATTGAATTTGTTTTCTTTGGTAAGTGGCTGATTTCCTAGAAACCGCTTTTCGACTTAATTTAAAATATCTGACTGGTGGCAATCTGATATATTATTTTGCTACTTGGTACGGCAAAAGTGTGTGTGTGTGTGTCTGTTTTGTAAGTTTTTTGTTTTTGTTTTTAACAACGGTTTTGATTAAACTTTTGTAGAGTTGGCGCGTTATGTTCTCGTTGCGAAATCCAATTGACAACCCCTCCGACTGTTTTGCCATGCGCTGAAAAACATGTGATATGCAAAACTTGCTACATGGAAATCAAGACGAATCTAAACAAGTGTCCGTACTGCAAACAACCATTTCCGGACAACTGGGAACAATTAGAAACTAACAAGTATTTGATCATTATACCTCATGTTCTTTACTTAATAACAGTTATTTCTTACCTTCAAAATAAGTGCCAAGACTTTGCGAAAACGAACAAAATTGTCACTAGATATTTAAGAGTCGTGCTTGTTCCCTGTCAGTCTCTGTCAATTTTCGAATACGGAGCTGTTTAAAATTGAAAATTTTAATTTCGATTTTAAGTTAACTAAATATATATATTTTATAAAAAAAANAAAAAAAAAACTTCAATGTTCACTCAAGAAATTGTATTATAGGTCACTTTTAGTACTTATTGTATCGTTATTATAAACGAAGTTATATTAAATAATCGCGATGTAAATTTGTCTTGAGCGAATATATACGATCGTACTAAATAATAATAACAACAGATGAACTGTTTATGAATAAAACACTAGAATAAAAGTTCAGAAGATGAGGTTACAGACAATACATGGAAAAGAGTTTTTATACAATAACAAATAATGTTCGCCTGTACGGTAAAAAACTGATTTATAACAAACGCATACACACTCGTTTTAAATCCCTACGATTCTGAATAACAATTGACAATACAATCGTACATATGTAACAACGATCTGTTTAAACATTTCTTATTAAGATTCATGACGAGTCAATAATTTCTTATTTTGAGAATTTATGCACAAGACTTAAACAAGTTAAATGTGGTCATTTTACATTAAGAACATCCGTGTTGTATAAAAAGCTTATATCGATATAGCAATTATGTACTTCACAGAGAGTAAAGAGACTTTTTGAATGTTACAAGCTGATACTGATCAAATACAAAAATAGTTTTTAGTCACACGTGTAAATGAAAAATTTAAAATACATATTTAAAATATACATTATACAAATATTTGAACAAACTATTATAACGTTCGTGTGTTATAGCAACGGGTACTAAAAGACACAGGGCCGTTGTCTGTAATTGAATCTTAACTTAACTCACAATGCTTCTGGGGCATTTGTAATATATGGAACACCCGCTGCACATCTGATACAAATCTACTATAACAAAACACACTAGTAACATTTCTGCGCGGAGGTTGTTTTAGAATTGCATCCCCAATCCATCGCGGTATATTTTTGTATAAGAGTGGATTTCCATTTTCAGCAAACGATGATTTAAAGGATTAGTCCAAAAAAATAGCGTGAATGATGGTATTAATCTATCAAAATAACCTTAAATAATTGTTAATTAATTTAACTTTATGTATATGTAATTTTTCTCTTGTTTTGATGTTATGAAGTTTATTTTTACTTTATATTTAGTGACCAATAACAAAATGTTAAGTAAGTAAAGTGTTCAGCGTTCATTTTGTAAAGGCACACCGTTCCAAAAATCTATGATATGCTTTAAACAAAGTTGAGGTGCTAATTTAATAAATCTTATTAGAAACTAATAATGTAACAAACGTGTACACAGAAATAAATAATGTGTATATATTAAACTGTTTTAAATAGTATCCGTTTATTAAAATCAAAGACTTCTCTTCAGTCCAGTCAAGTCATTTGGAACAAATCATTCATATTATGTTGAAAATTACAAAATTGTTTTCTAACTATCAATGCTTATTCCTTATCAAATTACGTTTCAGAAAAGAAATCGCACGTTTGGAAGTGTTTCAGAAGCAATGCAATGCGTTTTTTCTTGATGTTGTAAAGCAGTTGTGTTTTTCTGAAGATCAACCCCCAACGAAAGAAGTTCTATCGAAATTGTTTGGTTACGTAACATGCACATGGATATCCGGAACAACATTTACAAAGAATCTTTGTCTGTTTGATACTGGACTTGATCCGAATCCGGTCTTCAGATCCTTCTTGTTGCAGCTTATATTTAAGTTTAGGTATGTTGCCAGAACGACTCAGTTTTATGTTCACAGGCCCACTTTCTCGAAAATTCTGAAACCTGTTTTAGCAGGATTAGCTTTAGCTCATTTTTCAAATTGCTGCAAAGTGTGCGAAAAACTAGTTTTAAATATTAAACAGTCGTACAATGAAAATATTATAATATAACTTAACAACACAAATTATATTTTGTACAACGCCAAACACTATAAATTGGTTAGACGAATCAATTAGATAATTGAATTTAGCGAATAAAATTCTTAAGCCGTGCCAAACTATTTTTGAGAAATCGGGGCCTACAGTGTGATAATTATTAAACCCGAATGGTTCACGACGGCGACATTTTACGTAAAGGATCTGGTCTATAGTGGGTGGCTGTCTTTGTGGAATACATATATTTGACAACAGGTTTTACGTTTTTGTCTTTATCATATCAAACAAAAATAAATCGAAATCAATTGTTGTATACTATTTCAGTAAACAAAACATATTTCTAGAATGAAGATATATTGCATGAATAGTATTTACCTAATCATTTATCCATATACATTTCTTCGTCGCGATAACGGTAGATGTAAAATGCGATACCTGCATACATTCTTTTGTGATTTTTAGCAACATAAAGTGTGTGACGGAGTATATCAAGCAATTCATCCAAAATAAACACTCGTCAGATGAAGACAACAATCTGATGGGGATATATCTTCTCATCGTGCAATGTTATGAGGTATTTATAACATAAATAAATTACTTAAAAATCAATTAATGATGATAATAATAATAATAATAATAATAATAATAATAATAATAATAATAATAATAATAAGTGTTCAGTTATGAGTAATTATTGGATTAAAATATTGTTATATCTACTGAGATCAATATAATTGTTTTATTTGTTATGCTTTTTCTACGTTTTGAATTGTGCAATTTTCACGGCAATCATAATATAACAAAGAGAATTTCATGTAAAATGATTTCAATATCAAGAAGGAAAATGGTTTTCATTCACATTGATTTGCAGTCAGTAACTTTGAGAGAAAGAAACTAACGCGCATCACTGGGCTATTACACGTACACACGCTTTATTGTTTTTATAATTTTGAACTGATGAGAATCCAATCCAAGTTTTATAGATACTTTGAAACTTTAGTCATACGTTTTATATCCATTGTTTAAATATTATGTTTACGTTTTTTACATGCGACTTTTCTTTTTACTGTAATTATCATGATGTCCATCTTTTAACATACTCCTTGAATGTGGTAACATGGTAAACATTGTTTAATACGTTTAACTTTTTTATTTAACTTTTCGAAAACAATTAATTTTAATTTTTAAATTACCTGATGTTTGATTTGCTTATAAACCTCTTCAAGGCATACATCACAATAACATTATTTTAATTATGATATATAAATAATTACTATTACGTAAAGCATTTGAATTGATAATTGTAAATATAACATACTAAAAAAAACTTATTTGCAGGATTTTCGACGTGGAAGTTTGGGAAAAGATGACGATTTGGATTATATTGAAGTATGCAAACGGATCACAGATGCACAAGAGCACTTTCAGACAACTGAACATCTATCAGAAATAAAAGAAGTAACCAAACTGCTGTTTTTTATAGGGGACGTACGTGTTTGTTTAGGAATCGTAGGGGAATACATGGCCGACGTGTTTCTGAAAAGTGCTGATGTCCGGTTGGGGCAGTCATCTATGATAATTCAAACAGCACGGAATCTATGTGAAAGTGTACGCACCGATTGGCCAAGGTAAATTGCTTAAGTTTGTGTGTCGTGGTTGTTGCATCAAAAGTTTGTTTAAATATTTTTTCTACTGTGTTAGTCCCTTCCTGTAAACGTTTAAATTGTTAACGATTGGTGCGAATTTGTTCGTTCGTACATCTGAAAAAAAAGAAAGGACATCCATGTTTATTAATTTTTCAATCGCATGTCATGCACATAATGAAATATTTATTTATTCAATGAACGTATCATGCTACTTGACATAGATAACAAGATAATTCAGCAATCAACCATACCAAAGAATGAAAAAATGTTACTTTATGTTTACTACTGTTGTACACATTTATTAAAGATTGTTACAAAATTATGTTAATGGGTAATAATGTATGTGACACACATACACACATTATCACGTAAAACTATTCTTATTTAAATAACAAGTAAATCCGATTTGACCCATACTCATTTAAATAAATGTGCATGTTGCATTAATACAACTACAAATTTCAGTTTAAAGTTGCAGTATATCCATCAATTACCTTTTCCGATGACTTAAGTATCTTATTTGCATTATCTACTTATTTATATATCACCAATTTCAAACTAGGAAATAACCTTTTAAAAAGTATGCAATCATGAAACGATATAATTCATGTTTTTTAGAGTATTCCTGGCAAAACAATTGTGTCGTGGATATGGAATAGAGGTGTATCGAGGGGTTTGTAACTCTTCAACGGGAATGCTGAACTGGTTGGCATATAACTCAACAGGAGATCTGGTTCGTATAACTTTTTATGTTCATGTAAATGCCATTTTGTCATTTGTAAGTTGTTAGCTCTATATTTAGGAGTAACAGCAAAACAACAATACTAGCAGTTAATTTAATTTGAATNTATATATATGTATATGATACAACAATATTGCAATTGTACGTGTTTCAATTATAAGTGACGTTACATTCAACATAATTATTTTGTTTAGTAATGCTGTTGTTCTTATTGTCGCCATGTTGTTGTGCTATTAATATTTTAAAATATTAGTAACTGATTCTTCAAAAACACATTAATAAACTGCATTTAGTTAATTGTTTTTATTTTTAAAATCATTTTTATAAGACTTAACAAGATACTCGTTTTTATCGTTATAATAGAGCGAAACAATTGACCTTGATTCTGCTATCAACTATTTCGTTTAATGTCAGATTTGGACCAATGTTCGACACTGTAACAATATTTTCAGATTTGCTAGTGCAAATTCACAAGGGATTCTTTTTTATTGATAAACAAAGTAAAACAATAAAATATATTCATTTACAGATGGAAGAATCTGACCGATACATTGTGTGTGATACACATTACACAAATGTTCGACAGGCAGTTTCAAAATGCCTTCAACAATCTACTGAAATAAAAAGTTTGGAAATATTGCTAGCGGTAAGTAATCGTTTTTATAATGACACGGTGCTTTGTTTTTGACATTTTTGTATGAGCATATTACTAATGTTCTCATCTTGGCTCAAAATGTTGTCTTTATGTTGCTTCGGTAGTAGTATTCTGAAAGACGAGTTTATAAATAAGACTTAAGAAATTTTAATGCGAGACGTTTGTAATTAAGAAATTACGATTATAATAAGATATTGAGATGAGTTAAGACATATGTATTGTTCAATAGTTGTAGAAAACAAGAACAAATATAATTATTTTATATCTTTCTAAAGACATATCAATTATTATTCTTAGACTAGCAATGTGTTTGCAGTCGATCTGTATTTCTCAGCTTTAGCTTAGACAAGTATTCTTCTGCAATCTTTCCCAACATATGAAGACAACTATACAGTTATGTTAAGACTAGTTTAAAGGTTTTTATGATATGTCGAGAAAACTTAGAATATTCTAAAATGTATTACTCAAAACGTGTGTGGGTGAAATTTATCAAAATTCACGATAACTTGCCATTTTAAGTTAAAAGTCATAACTTAAAACATTTATTAACAATGTATTTGAATAAATATTAGTCTTAATGTGAATATATTCTTACAAAGAATTCCCTAGTGTGTTTATTAACCCAACATTCTCAAATATCTTTCTATAATTTAAACAAAGGTTATACATATCTAAGCTTAACATAAAGAAATACACAATTGTTAGCGAATGTTCCTATGCATTGTCAGAATATTGAAGCAAGCAAATTGTCATTGTACTATTAATTTGTAAATCAATGGAATACATATTTATAAAACAAAATCTAGAAAGGACACTGAGAAAAAAATTCATATATCCACTTTCCTTGAACTCGCACATTTCAATAATAATTTGCATTACGCTACCGTTATAATTGTTACCCAATGTGTATATGTTCGATAATTACGATACTTCCACTGTTAGCAATATTTTACAAAACGATGATAGAAACAAGACTTTTGCTATGTATTGTTTATTTTGTCTAGTAGTGTCTAGATAGTTTGCCCCTTTTTTTAATACAAGACTCTCGTATGGTAACTTGTTTTCTCCTGTTGACGTCTCTTAGGTTTTTCCTTTATGAATTATTCATGAATAATGCATCCCCTTATAAGTAATGTTCAAAAGCATGTGACAAGTTATTATTGCATGTTTTGCCACTGTCTTTGACAGAACATGAAAACAAAGGATTCGAATTATCAGATTTACGTACAACTTGCAATTCACAGACTTGTGACGTGTGCCAATGTTTCGAATTCAACAAATGATTCACAGGTACTATATAAAGTTCAGTTAGTTAGTTGGTGTGTTTGAAATTCGAGGTTGAACACGTTATCAATCGTCTTCAGCATGTGACCGAGAGACATACGAAATTGTATTCTTTTAATACATCCGAATTGATCTACAAACAACCACAGTTAAAATTTCAAACTCATCCTATTACACATAAGCACGCGTGTATTCGATTGCTTTTTAGAACGTAATATGTTAAAGTATGACCTTAGGCAAATTGTTGTACACAACACTCAGTGATGATTGGAAAAGCAATGTGTTTTTGTATTCAGTGTTGACATAGGTGCCCGTCATTTATATAATTTTAAAATAATATAACTTCATATAGAATTATATGAAGGTTTTGGAGTATTATCAGGCCTCAAACTCATACGTTTCTTAGTTTCACAAAATAACTTCATCTTTAAACAATATTCACCTAACATTCTCTATGTATTTAGTAAACGCAATAATTATCGATTTGCTATTGACATATGTATTTGTACTTATTGTATTTAAGGAAAAAGACAACCTGTGCCAGTTCTTTCAGGACACTAGTCTGATTGAAGATAAGGTTTGTATAAATAATAAATACATCTTTATTTATTCGGAATAGTTACTTTAATAAGGAAATGGAATGCATGTATAATCTTTACACGAACGCAACGACCGGAGTATAAATAGACGAGTTTTCTATGTTTTCATGATTTTTTTTTTCCAAAAGTATTCTTTTTTTTATAACAATAAATCGTTGTTTTGTACTTGTGCTTGAAGTTATTAAACTGATATACACGAACATTTAATTCCGCTTAGATGCAACTGCAGTATATTACAGTGAAGCTTAATGATTTATGACGTGGCCCATATGACATAACATGTTTGCTAGTGTGTGGATGGTTTTGCACGCGTCGTGTTAAATTATGGATAGATGTACGATGTTTGGGCCTATTCTAAATATATAGAGTGTTGTGGATGCACTTTATTTTTGTATACATGCATCGGTTGCATTTATCATAAAACATTATTCTAGTGCAAGATCTGTTTAACTTCAGTTGAGATTTTAATGTAGCAGAATTCATTTGTGGATATAGTATGAACTGCAGTAATTTACTGAAATCGTACTCTTCCTAACAAAGCCTATATTGAGCTACATTAAACCCTTCATACAGTGCAGTATTATGCTTGTTTGATATACGGGCCGATAAAGCAGCTCTTTTTGATGTCACAGATACGTTTGCATATGTTAAGACTTTAGTTGTTGCTGTTTTGCGATATCATTAATAAGCTTGATAATTTCAATTATTGAATGACAACTAATCATCGTTTTATTCATTTATAGAAGAAGGTTGATATAATACGCAAAAATAGAAAATATTAATGGAACTATTTTATTTATCGTAAATTGCATTCTACTTAACGAAATACGGTTGACGTGGGCGGTACTTTACTGTTCCGCTCAGATCAGAAAACTATGTGCGTGTTAGTTATATAAAAAAGGTTATATGTGCATGTTTGACCAAAACAATATATAATTATGGTATGACATATAATGTACACATAAAGATTAAAATTAATCGCTTTTCGATAATGCGATTCTGAATACAACGGTCAAACTAGCAAATTATCCATGTCAAGTCAGCGAGCATCATGGACATAATTTATTATAATGTTCGTTTTTCACACATAACTCCATGTAATCTGAGGGTTCTATTTGCATCTTGAGACATTATAGCGTATATTACACATGTAATGTATCCATAACATTTGAAAGGACGTATATCACTGTTAGAAATGTGTTTACTTATTTGTATGTACACAAATCGTTCCGCTTGGAAATAAGACGAAACAAGTCTATGTTTCAGAGATATTTGTAAACAATCGGTCGTGATAGTTGTACCGCGATAGGAATCTTTGCGTGCACGGAGACTACCTTGTAATGTTATTGTATTGCGTCATATATTATATCGAAGCTAAACAATTATAACTTATTATGACATAAACGTTGGTTCTTTTCAGGTCGTTATGTTGGGATTATTCAACAATAACCTCCAACCACACTGTCTCAAAATTGATTCTCGAAAAGATGCTGTTTACTATGGTCTGCAGTGTTTGCTCACACACTTCAAACTTGTGCTGCTAGCGTGTCCACTTCCAGACAGTTTGATGAAGCCTTTTGTAGCCTTGATGAACGGCGACGCGTGTATTCAGGTACAACTATGTCATATTACTATACTTATCATTAGGTTTAGAATATTTTTGAAAGGCGCCAAACACGTATTAAGGTTTGACGATATTCCAAGTAATACATTAGTCCCTTTCTGAAGAAAACCCCTTATCCTAACACTGTGCATTTTGCATGCATATTTATCACACCAGTATTAGACTTGTTTTTAAACATATACCAGATGGAATACAACTGGTTAACACTGGTTTGCATAAACCAAAGATTGCTATTTATAGGTATACCACGTTTCATATTTTCATATTACTTACTTTCAATTAATAACTGTAAAGAGGTTATTCTATTCTTAGTGCCAGTCAGCTGATATGTTACCTTCTTGGAAATTAAACATCATGCAAAATATGTCATCACGTTGACTATGTATTCCGAGTTTCGTTATTACATCTTTAGTACTTTTTAGTTATTTCGGTTTTTCATGACAGACCGACAGACAAATGAATTGTGCAAGAGATTGACAGATTAAAGGCAAAATATATCGCTGAATGTGTATTTCAAATTTCCTGAGAATGCGTTACATATTTAATTCTATGTTAAGCAGGCCCGAACGAACGAAACAACTAAATAATTCAACATGCAGAGAATTTATTAACTATGTTTTACAAATGAATACAACGTTTAATCGGGGTGCTGTGTTATTGGTGCTTCTCGCAGTGTACTTTAAGACGCAGTGTCTATAGCCATCGTGCATAATCTTCCACACAAAGATACAAACACACACCAGGTTTTCTCAGTTTTAAACTTTCTTACCAACTTGTATTAAGATATTTCATAAATTTAGCTTTTAAAGTGGTTACAATTTGTTTCAAAGGTTGAAACTGGTGATACTGCTGCAGCTTCTGAAGTTTCACTTCTTTATATTGACCTGTTAACCTAGTTTTTGAAGACTCTTGACTTAGGCTCAAAATTGTTCTAGACTGTGCCAGGATCATAATTCTGACCGAGTTCCATCAAGATTTAGTCATTTGTGTGGCTTTTATAGGGGTGGTAATATTATTTGAGCTGGTGATCAACGTTTTGGACACACTTGACCCAGATTCGAGTTCAGATATTATCAAGATAAACTTTCTAACCAATTTGTATTAAGATATTTCATAAATTTTGCTTTTAAAGTGGTTACAATGTGTTTCAAAGGTTTGAACTGGTGGCTTCAAGTATGTAAACACTCTTCTAAGATTTGATATTGTGATATAGTTTTTAGTTGTTCGCAAGAACAACTAATGTTGAGAGGGAGTTTTAAAAGTCGGTCTGTCTTAGCTACAGCAAGGACGATAGCCACTGCATCTGCCTGTGAACACTGATTATCCTGTTTATACTTAACCACTGGTGTTACACTGCAGGCAGTGAGTTTGTGTATGTAATCAATAGTGTTTAACAGCTTGTGCGACGACATTTGCCAGTTTGTCATTGAAATCTGTACATATTGGCTGCGTTCAGGGAAAACGGGGCTTAATGCATGTAAAATAAGTAGTGTCCTGTGCACACTGAATAGCCTGTGCAGTGCGCACAAGCTAATCAATGACGACACTTTCTGATGTTATGGTGTTTTTCGTTTAAAGAGAGTCTGTGCTACGGGGATGACAATTAATGCATATGCATTAAGCCCTGTTTTTTTCCAAAATGAAGCTTAAACTTTCTTTTCTATTAATGATCTGAAAAAAAGAAGATAAAAGTAATAAAAACTTCAAATAACCTCGCTGACAAGATAAATAAACAAAATCACTTTTAAATCAAATAAACAACAAATGAGTTCTAAATGTTTGCCTTGTGGTATTTTTAAGTAAACATCTAAAAGGGACCTTTTCACAGTTTGTCATTAAATGCTATATATTGATAAATGTAAACATTGGATCTTGAACGCTCCATTAAAAAAAAAACACAAGAATAAAATTAAAGAAACCAAAAAAGTAACCCTCCACTGTGCTCGAACCAATGACCCTGGAATAAAAGTCTGTCGTTTAGACCACTCGGCCATCCGTGCTCATACAATGAGAGATGTATTTTATACTTTATATAAGCAATCCTCGTAGTATCAAAAAAATAAAACGACAACAACAACACTCTCCAAATGATTAAATCTTTTAATTTGTCAATCTAACAAAACGTGAAAAGGTTCTTTAATGTCTTCAGACTTGCAAATTGAATGAGTTCAATACACTGTCAGATCTTACCTCATGTATAACTTACAGGTTAAGTGGTTGCCGGTTAGCCTGGGCCAGAAGATTTAAGCCCAGGAAACTTAATTTCAAAAGTTGCTCACAGTTGGGCTAAAAAGCAGGGCAAGTAGCTTTTTCAAACAATTAAACATAGAATACATATTGGCTGTGGATCAATTAGGCCTTGGAAATGATTCAATTACGGCTCACAACAAGACATGATGCATTAAAAGTATGTCATGTCGGCAAAATTGTTGCTCAATAATTATAGAAAATAAATAAAGTATAAGATACACATCACACAACATGTACATATTCTAGGCTTGTTTTTCTTTAGCAAGGTAACCACAATTCTAAAGATGGTTGCCAGTGCAGCAACCAATTGCAAAAAAGAGACATATTGTTATTTTGTCTAAGTTATCTCTATAACATAAATATGAGAATAAACAGTACACCCACATGTCGACCTGTGTTTTAAGACACACTCTTTATAAATTTGAATGGGTTGTGTTCATTTCAAACTTGCGATATAAAAAGCTTTATTATAATTTTGAAAACTGAGTTGCGTCTACGATTATGCAATAGCGAACAACTTCAGTGCCTTCAGCGCTTTGATCGTAAACACGTAATTAAGATCCAAATCGGCCCTATATATTGTGATGTTAAATAATGTTGCAAAGTTTCATAAAGATTGAGTTATCAATATTTTGTCTAGAATGCGTTCAAGTTGTTTCTAAGATTTGACCTTGTAACCTAACTTCTTGACACACGTAACCCAGATTGTCTAGATATTTTTAAGATTAACATTTCCACCAAGTTTCATAAACAGTGAGTTATGTATTTGGTCTGAAGAGTAGCAACGAGCTAAAAGGTGATGATTAGAAGGTGTTTCAAAAGATTTAATCTTCTAACCTAGTTGTGACCCCTCTTGACTCATATTTAAATGTTGCCTCAAGAGTTTCAATATAAGCAATTCTGACCACGTTTCATGAACAATGTGGAAACAATGTTTTTACCGCCGATTGGCCCAAATGCGATCTTGGCCTAAATGTTGTCAAGATAAACATTTGGTAATTATTTGGCCTCAAGAGAACTTACGGGCTGAACGTAGACGACGAACACTTCGCATGACGATGTACGCTGTACATAGATTGATCATACTAGCCTACTTTGAGCGCTTTGTCTGCTTTGTTTTGTGTCGTTTAACGATTTTAATGAGTATTGTATCTTTTCAGAACATGTTCTTACCTGCCATGCCAGATCGTAATTCTGACGAAATATTGGATGCAGCAGGATTCAGTGAAATGGTTTACGGTATGTAGTTTATTAATACAATTATGTGACACAACTAAAATAGAAATAGTCATATCGTATTTAAATAACGTTTAAGTATGTTTTAATGAGTTTCGTCGCAAAATGATTGAGGCTAAAACCACATATAATTTTCATTTACACCACAAATCCTTTTATTTAAATGCTATACTTTTCCCATTTAAGCTCACCTGTGCAAAGCACAATGTGATTTTTGGTGTCGTCTTTTGTATGTCGTGTGAAGTGCGACGTCATTAAATGTATATGCCAGCAACAACTCCACCGAAACAGCTGCATTATTAGGTCACCAGAGCTAAAATAGATTTAAAAAAAATAACTTGAAAACAAAAATCTCATAAACCGCCATCGAAATTGGTGTTATAATTGGTGTGTAAAAGCACATTGACCACGCCCAAAAGGTCGCATGATATAGTGGTTCTCTATCATATTCTACGTTTGTTGAAGTAATGGGGTCAAAACTGACATGCAACTTCAGATGATGGTCCTGAACATAATGTGTTCAAATCATACCTCTTGTGCAAAAAATGGCCATACACCAGGGATCACATATTTACAAATACTTGAACAGTAAATAACTTTAAAAAAAAATAATGCTCAAAACATGCACTGGGTCGAAAACTAGTCACGTTGTCATTTTATTTTAATAGACGTTTATAAAAAAATTCTATGAAACTTCAACGCCAAGGCTTTTATATTTGGTTTAAGATCACACATTGATTCTTTACGAAGTTTGCTTAGATCATGAGGTGCATACTGGCCACACCTAATGGATTACATGATTGCTACAGACTTATGTAGCATAATCCACAATGCCCACAGCTTTGGTATTGGTAATGTGACATCAAATAGTTGGTCTCTTTAAAGGTTGTTCAAATCATACACATGATGTCAAAACTGACCACGCCCTACCTTTCTTATATTATTCAATTAATATTAAACAACAAGACAAAGCGGTCAAATAGTTTGCTTTTAACCACGTAATGGTGTGCACATTTTCTTTCAAATATGCCCCTGAAGTCGATATTTTCCCTGTCCGGGGCTGTGAAGTGTAAAAAAACTTATGTGGAAGCACAAGGTTCACAGCTTTGATATGTGACATCGAATTGAGGAGTTTACAACGAGTGTTAGAATCATGACACTTGGATGAAAACTTGCTAATATTGGGGTTAGGTAAGAGTACAAAAGCTAAGCGACACCTTACTTAAGATAAAACGTTTGTTTGGATTCGAAGATAAAATGAAATTGCGATGCAAGTTATAATGCAAATATTCCAAGAACACACAGGGTTTTCCATGTATAGACGTAAAATATTTATTTTTAGCGTTTACAAAGAAGGAATACTGTTTTTCAAGTTTCCATAGAGACTGATTCTATTTGAAATAAGCCTTTTTCTGACAAGCTGGTACCTGCTGTTATATCGTTATCATGTGTGTATGTAATGCATCTGCTTACATGCGCGGTCTTTATTCATACGCATTGTAACTTCCAATGGTTTTTCACTGGTCTGTTAACAACGATCGAACAAAAATATTTTCTTAAACACTCGGAGTTGTTGACTACTATCTTATAAATGTTATTTTCTTTCCTCGTGAATGTTATAGATACTAATTATCTTATCAATCTAATCTTTCGGATTACTGAAATAACCTGACAGACCGAGCGGGTTGAAATTTAAACATACTTTTTGTGTACATACTTTATGTTCCTAACAGAAGATAGTTTGATATGAAGAAAACATTTGAACGGGAAATCTTTTTCGGGAGAGCGGATAAAAGCTTACAACATTCTTTATTGTCAAATGTTCATGGTACCTTCATGCCATATATTGTACTTTTTGATTTGCATGCTAAGTTTTTATGTTATATTAGTCGTATTGTGAGACCGTGACATTTACACAAATGACCTGTGTCACTGTATACATATTAATGGCAGCATAAATAAAAAATAGCGTATACTGTTATTTATATTTGGACATGTTGTCATTAGTGTTATATCTTTGCGGGAGAGTGCACAGTGGCAATTCGATTTAAAGAGCCTTCCTTCGCAATAACACACCACTAGCATTTGAATTGATATAAAGTTGCATGTATCCAAAGCTTATTTGTAATGGAGAACATCAAATAACAGCATAGTTAAGTGCAATATCGCAGGGTAACCACCCCGTGTCGACACGTACATCTGTGCGAAAAAAAAACAGAAATACATTTTACATTTGGGTAAACACATTTGGAAAACAATGTACTCGTACATTTGTGATATCCAGCTTGGTAAAGTAATGTACATTTATGTCAACACTTGTGGAAATAGTGGCATATTTGTGTAAACATGTGTATGAACATATTTGGAATTAAGTGTTTACATATTTGATATAAGTGTATATTTAATGAAAACGTTTTTGAAGTAACTGTACATTTGTGTCAAAACGTTTGGAAATAGTTTTTGCCAACGGTGTTTTCGCATCAATTAGGCGTTATTTCCCGTTCATTGTATACAACGAGAAAATAATAAAATTACAACATAATGTGTATATAAATTGCATATGATAAAACTTTAAATAATAACTTTCATTCGATGCGTACAAATTTCGTTTCATTTTCGGGTTCATCTTCGTCGAACGGATCAATGTTAACCTTGGCGTCGAAAATGACGTTGTTTAACTATCGATGAATAAAAAGCAACGTCGTTTAGATTCGCGCAAAAAAAATGACGTCATTTTGCCACTTTATGACGAACACGTTAAGCGTTCGTTAGTAGATTAATTTGCAACGTAGTGGGTTCGACAAGAAATTAACCACAGGTCACGTAATCTGATTTTACAGTAAAAAAAAACAGAGTTTATTTTAATATTTAAAAAGTTGTTATTTCATTTCTGTCAATACGTTTAAAGTAATTTAATTAACTATCACTTTCACTTTCAGAATGTCCAAACGGGCACAAATACTTAATCGTCGATGTAAGTTATATTTACAGTCTTTAAATGTTTAATGTTTGCACTGTAAGTACTTATTATTATTTTTTTTTAATATTAGTTAAACATGTGTAAATACATTGACATTAATATAAATGAATTATTTAAATTACGTATAATGTATTTATTAATACCTGTGAACAGTGCGGTCGACCTTACGTTGTGGAAAGATGCAATGAGTGCGGGGCTGAAATAAGCGGAAGGAGCAATAAGGCCACTCAAGCTTATAAACTAGACAATAGGTCGGTGCATGCTATTTACTTGATTAGAATTTCACGTTCTTATTATGCTTATCAAACAGTTAATATTAAGTATACTGTAAGTGTTTGCAAGGACAGTATATTATAAAATACTTTTCGATTTCCTAACAATGCTACTACCTTATTCTACAATCAAATACGCAAAAGCGAATCAAATACTAGAATTACTACTGTATCATAGTAATAACTACTTATTTATGCCCACACAAATTGGTCAACTTTGGCACTTTTCGTTATACATCGAAAAACATTATTTACTTTAACACAGATAATGACGTCTACGTCATACATGGATGTGACTTTATTTTGCGGAAAATACTGCACCTTTGATAGTTCGTATTTGCTTTATGTATTTAACGAGTAATATGAAGAACAATTTGTATAATAATGGATTATTCAATCAGTATGTTGTTCTGGCAACGCGTATCAATCTCGTCGATTGTGTCTAGCATGGCTTCACATAACCAACACAACCGATACAAAGTCTGGGAACAGCATACTTAGGTGATATTCTAGATTTACTAACTCGATAAACTGCACGACAAATTTCCAGTGCCTTGGGACACACTCTGGGTAAAGCAATAGAAGAAGTAAAGACAGGTTGTAAAGCAACAGAAGAAGTAAAGACAAGTGCCATACGGACTCTGAACAGGACATACAGCACAGTAGTCCGATTTCTGGTTCATATGGCGATGTACTTAGGCCCCGTTGAAAAAGTAAGAAAACCGTGGTTCTTGTCGGAAGCTTAAACTTTTGGTTTTACTCAATCATTCGTTTAGTGGTTAGTACTTGTAGTGACACCCGAATCTAAGCATAAGACAATAACCGTGTGCAGATTTTCTATAAACATTTAAAATGTCTTGGTCTTTTGTGAAAATAACGTGTCATGTGTGCAGAACAGTATCTTGTTCTGGTTAAATTAACACCGTGTTTCGTTTACAGGTTCAACATATTATTCGTTTCGAACTAGACACGAATCAGGTTGCAACGTTTCTTTTGAAACACATGATTCAAAATATCGAAGGTCTTGAACAACTGATCGGCCGCAGAGCAGACGATGTATTTTTACTTATGCACCATCTCCTACATCAAGTGATGTTGAAAAACGGTTCGTATCACGATTAGATCAATTTAATAGTTGTTTTTGAAGCTCAGTAAACACGGGGTTTTCCACTTATATACATCAGGTACAAATTACGATGTTCTAATTGAACGGGGTAATGTATTGCAAATTCCAAAAAGAGTAACTTTATATCTTTGTCAGCATGCGAATAGTCATGTACCACAAGTCCATATATCAGACACACGTTTTTTGTAACTAACGATTAATTCAGTTTCGGGTGCGTTCTATTTGACTAAAGGACGAAACGAATAGATTCATCTTAACCGTACTCTTAAATATGCATGTATATAGGTCAGCTGCAGGTTCATGTTTGCGAGCTTAAGCTTAATTTATGTATAATCAGGTCCAGTAGGAATTCGGTCGAGTTATGCCAATGTGGAAACGAAACAATATCGAGGCTTGTGGGAGTCAGAGTTCTCACAACATGTTTTGAAGGACGTTTTATCGGTTTGTACATGCGTGCGTTCAAGTTTGATTGGTTGCTATCCTATCGTAAATATAACAATAAATAACGTGATTTACATGCAATTATAATTCAATATATAAATTCAATGTACAAAAATTGTGCTTTCAGAAATTGACTGTTTTGACCCACCTAAATCAGCGTTTGGCCACAGATAATCGACCAGGTATGGTTGACTTCAAGAGTTTTCAGTAGTTTGCAGATGTTCGTGTGTGTTTAAAGTAGTCCAAATAATGTCTCTATTAGTCAGCAACTTTTAATATAATAAAAAAAGGCCCCTACCAGCCCTTAGAATACTAAAATATATAGTATTCTAAGGGCTGGTAGGGGCCTTTTTTCTTATTAAAGATAGTATATACTTGCTTTAATATTGTAGTCCGCGAGCGTGTGTTTTATCCCGATCCTTCACATAGTACATCTATGTAAGCCTTTTGGCAACAACCCCTGCAAAAAATATAATAGGACAATAATATTACTAAATCGGTTATTTTCAGTAATACAGGGACTTAATCACAGAAATTGCTTTTTATGCCTCCGGTAGGGTAGCATATAGCAGTCGCACTGTCCGTCCGTCTTTCCTTCTTGCATTCTATTTTCCGGACTTTTTTCCTAAACGCTTTCATATATTGACCAGATATGGTGTGTGTGAGTCTTCATACACGACTTACAGATGAAGTGTGACTTTCCTTTCGGTCAATTGATTTTTGGCGAAGTTATGATCATTGAACATTGACATTTTCTCTATAATAACCATTTTCAAGAGGGTTTTTTTTTACGAAACACTTTCAGATATTTAGCTGATATTTGGTATATGAGTCTACCTTCATGACTTACAGATGATGTGTGAGTTTCGTTGCGGGCCATTGATTTTTGCAAAGAAATGGACCTTCGACTTAGCAATTTCCTCCGTATAAACCGTTTTCTGGAGGTTTTTGTTCGAAACGCTTTCAGATATTTAGCTGATATTTGGTATGTGAGTCTACCTACATGACTAACAGATGAAGTGTGAGTTTCGTTCTGGTCCATTGATTTTTGGCGAAGTTATGGGACTTTGACTTAGACATTTTCCCTATAATAACTGTTTTCCAGAAGTTTTGTAACGAAACAAATTCAGATATTTAGCTGATTTTCGGTATGCGAGTCTGCCAATTTGACTCACAAATGAAGTTTCAGTTTCGTTCCGATCGTTCCTATCCGGTCCATTGATTTTTGGAAAAGTTATGGGCATTGGACATTGGAATTTTCTTTAAAATAACACTTCCGTATTTTGTCTAAAAGTGTTAAGATACTGTCCAAGGCCCGTAACTTTGCCAAGTATAAATGGACCGTAACTTCGTCATGATGTTTTCAATTCGGATATATCTGATATGTGGCTTCAAAGTGCAGTAGGGTGCATTGTGTTTCACAAACGCAGCTCTTGTTTATTAATATTTTTTAATTGATACATAAAAACATCACTTCTAAAGCCCTTCAGTAGAAAAAAATAATATAATTTAGGAAAGACAACAAGAAAAAGATGTTTACCTCACCTGGACCCTAACCACTAGCCTTTGACTTAGAAAACTCACGCTAAACCACTTAATTTCGTGATGCATTTTATATAACCGATCAAAAAATTGTCACAAACTATAATTAAAACAACCGAAACACTCCGAATTGTACAATCTTTTTGCGTGCGTAGATTTGTAAATTGTATCACTTTTAAATGATAATTACGCATGGGTCTAGCTCATAACTCGCTCCCTTATGTGAAGGATTGTGTCAATTTTTGAATCTGTTACAAAACGTTAGAAAATATTCATTTCGACAGACTGTGAACAAGTCATTTTAAGTTATATCAGCCTTATTGATTATTATAAAGGACGAGGTACTGTTACTTTGAAAATAATGCAATGGTTCCGATAATGATGGTTTTAAATATTGCATGTGTAAAAATAAGTATGAAGCACAGCAATAACCAGTTAAGTTGTATTATATGTGAATGGCTATAGTTGTGTGCCTTAAATCCACTTGAGAATTAATGCGCCAGTAAATGCAGAATGTGATTTTGAACTATGACATATTACAACGTGCGTACGTATTCTTATTATTTAATATGCAATTATTATATGTTTTAAATGTCTTTTATATGTCTTTATGTATCTAAATCTGTGTAAGAAATAATATGTTCAATATAATAACTGCTTATTTTATTGATATTTTTTCAAAAACTGGCAAACACATAGATGTTCCGCTCAGTACAGTTCGAATGAACTGTACGTATAATTCTTACCAGAGTAAGGTAAGTGTCCGCCGACCCGGGCTTCATTGATGGAAACAAAATTTAAATTCCAATGCCTCTCTGAATTTAGATAAATGTGAGTATTAATTTAATAGAGATCACACTTATCTCCACTGAAACCAGATTACCATGTGGTTAAAGCCTGTGTTGGCTTGCATACTGACGGTCCCAATTCTGCCTGTTTTCGTTTATCCGGTTGTTCCATTTTTTTTTGTAGATTTGATAATTTAGGATCACGCAAACAATATCTTTAAGTAACGGGTTTGAGCCCCGTCTGATTATTTTTAGGTGATCCTCTGATGAATCGCATTTATGAAACAGAAGGTTTCGAAGTGATAAAACCAGATAATCTGCTCGAGGATTCGCGGATGTGGATGTATCGAACACCAACAACAATCGAGCATATGCTTCAGAAGCTTGAATCCGTTTGCTCGAATGTTAAACGATACCCTGTTCTCCAACTATTTATGAAGAAGGTACGTGTAACGTACTTGCACATCCCGTTTAATTTAAGTGTAAGTTTATTACAAATCGACCTTTGATACTTAATTTCACATTCTTATTAATCATTTAATAAGTTGTTTACTTGTGTTTTCTTTCAGGATAAGATTTTACAAGCTCTTCGTTATGTTCCGAACATTCTGAACCTTGTTCGCACTGTTCTAAATCGATATTTGAAAAAGATTGACAAAGTGGAAGCTTTAAAGTTGAAAATAAGAACAATAAAAGCAGGTTTGTATGTTTTATTTAGGTATTTTAATATTACGTAATTTCTTAATTACCTTTACTAAAATATATGCACATGATGTATTTCTTCTTTGCACCAGTTAACTTATTTCTGAATGTGTATTATTGATCAAATGTATTAACAATTACATTGAATGGCGACAGTAATTTTGTAATTTAAGGCATGTTAAGTATACGCTCAATTGCAGAAATTCCTGTACCAGAAATGCACAACTGGATTAATGCATTTGAAAAGGCATGGGAAATAACAAGAGCATCACTAAACATGCACGGTAATATGTTTCATTAAAATACACAAAATGTAATTATAACAAGGCAAAACTCACTTTATTTTATTTAGTTTAAATGCATGTGGTAAAAAAGATCTGACACTCGTTGTCATATCATACCATATTTAATTAAACTCGTCCAGGAAATTCGTATGTAAGCTCGCCAAAGGCTCGCTTACTAACAAAATTCCTGAACTCGTTTAATAAAATATGGTACGGTATTACAACTCATGTCAGATCCTATATGTACGTTAAGAGCTCTGTCTGGTATTGATGTCGAACACATTCTTAAATATTTTAGGAAGTTAATGGCAATTATTTGCATTGTGTATTTATTTGTTATAGTAATTCATGTAATGCCTTAACAGTAAACAGGAAGTCAACAATAGTATAATAGAAAACAGATGTATAATAACGCGTAAGGAGATATGAAAGCTACATATAAACTTCCATTTGTATAGTTACAAACCCTTATAATTTTCACAATTTTAACGTATGGTAACTTATTTACAAAACGGCATCTATTATTGTTGTTTAATGTCATAAAAACAAGAAATGCAAAGTTATCAATTTTTCAATGAAAACGCCCCCTTAAAAGACTATACTAATGGAAAGTTTAATCATTTAAAAATATGTACATGTTTTTAACATATTATCACAAAAATATGTTTTGTTTCAGTGTGTCGTACTGGAAACGGTATCGCCGATTTTCCTAAAGAATTTTGCAGCCAAAGCATTACTGACGAAACGCCACTGGCCGTGCTTCTACCTTCTACGGTTGGGCCTGGGCTGTGTTCGTATGCAATGCTGGACTTTCTGTTCAGAGAGCAGAATTCATTCTTAGATGATTACATACGGATGTCGGGAATGTACGTGTTATGTTGTTGTTGTTGTTTAGGCGTAGATATTTTACCAATGGTTTTCCCTTTCTAAACCTTCATCAACAGCCAGTAGACCTGAATGAATACAATTCTATTACTGTATAGTCAATTTAAAAATTATACGGATGCATATTTGCGTTTTTCTGAAAAAGCTAGCCAAATGTCAGATGGGGTTATAAACTATATCACTAAAAGAAATTTTTAACAAAAATCATGTGGATATACTTATTACCATATTTATGAAATTTCTATTGAATTTAATCTAAACGTTTTTCTTGGCCATATGTTTGCAAAGTTCAAAAGTCGCTCATATTAGGTAAAACATATGTCGCCATGTTAAATATTCCACAAATAATGTAACTCAAACGTTGAGCGTTTTAGACCATCGTAGTCATCTTGTTTTATTTACTACGACATGCGGCTATTTAACAAATACCTTGTTGATAGTGCTTATTTTTACACATTATATAAGTGATTAAATAGTGAAAATTATCAGTGGAATAATTCTCAATATTTTTCTCACTAGTCTGACCAGTAACTCCTTTTTAGACACTTTTTTTTTAATCAGAATGTCTTGAATTTGTCATCATTGTAAATCATCAAAAAGAGGTCAAGATGAATAGGAGTTTATTTTACTAGTACTGTAAATGCTCACATAATGCTAATTATACCGAAGAATATATTGAAAAACATTACATGTCATAAACAATTTAATGTCTTACCTCTTTAATCCACGTGGTTTTGAACTTCTCAGTCGTATTGAGTCAATTTGTTTGCTTTCGGGCTATTACCGTTACATTACTTTCTCAGTAAAGTAAGATAATTACACATTTTCACTCGCTCAATCGCTAGTAAAAAAAATATTTTCCAATTTTACTAAGGCAAATATTAACGGTAATACCCCAAAACCAACCACATATTATCTTTTCAATTGTTTATCGTGTACATAAAGTTTTTTGCGAAGCCTAATGTTTTAAATAATAAGCGGAAGTTCGAAGAAAATACTCAGAAAATGTCACGTGCAATTTAATGAGCTATAGCAAAGTTCGACAATATATTACTTTTTTTTAATGACGCGATTTATTCCCGTAACTAAGCGCACCCATCAATATACTAAGCGTAGGATGACTGTACTATAAACAATAAAGTTCTTGACTATAACCAGCAATAATAGTTACATATAAGCTCGTGTTACATTATCTGAATATTTGACGGGACCTGTTGTAATTTAGGTACTAACTCTGTTTTAATGGGAAGTGGAAAAGGATCAAGGGAGAGTGACCAAGTTTTTTTCATTTTAAGCATCAATACGATGACAGTTCACATCCGTTCATAATTCTTAGCACAGCGCAAAACGCAGATATTGTTTTTGGTTTTTGTTTTGCTAGAAAATACGGATGCATGGTAGTTTGTAATGGAGTTAAAACATGTATTCGCTTGGTTACCGTATACCATATTTCATACAACTTGTTCCATTTAATATTTTTCTGCTCTGAGACCATATTGTAAACAATTAAAATTTTGTCAAGAAGTGCAAATTGATTTTCCTTTGTATAAATAGTTAAATTCGTTGGAAATGTGCACCAAATAACGTGACAGTTGTTATTATCCCCAAGCTTTTAAAAGCATGGGGATATTGTATTGACCTCCGCTTTCTTTTTTTTTGATCGGCCACTATCTCCTCCTACACTATTAGCACTAGAACCTTGAAACTTACACACATGGTAGCTATGATCATATGTGCGACGTTGACGGTGACGGAATTTTAATCTGACCCCTGGGTCAAAAGTTATGGGTAAATAAATGTGTAACGTGGGTAAAAAAACTCATTTTACTAACAACATGCGACGCACATGATAATAACTTTTGACCCAGGGGTCAGATCTCAAAATTCGAAATAGTGCATCGTCGCACATATGCTCATTGGTACCATGTGTGTAACTTTCAAGGTTCTTGTGCTAATAGTGTATGAGGAGATACTGGAGAATGGGGGTTGGGGTGGGGCCGGGTCAGAGATTTTCACTCATTTTTTTAGGTTATTTTACATTAACTTCTTCATTTCTACACCGATTTACTTCAAAATGATACTGAACATCTCTTATGACAATACGGTCAATCTCAACTTTGCATGGCCCCATTACCAGCCGTGAGGCGCTCCGACCACAAAGACCAGGCCCACAAAAAATTTTGTTTTAACATAACTTATTCATTTATTCACCAATTGACTTCAAATTAATACTGAACATCTCTTATGGCAACACGGTCTATCTCGACCATCCACGCCCACATTACCCACCCCAGGGCTATTGATAAAGGTAAAGGCAGCTTGGTTCCCGTCCTCTTTCAAATTTATCGAGAGGTGCACGGGTACTACTTGCCCGTTCCCCCACATTTTTTTTTCGTAGCAAACATTGTTCGTACCCAATTTGTTTTCCTACCCAAATGTTTTTTCGTTCCCAATTTTTTTCGTACCCAATTTTTTTTCGTACCCAATTTTTTTTTCGTACCCAACTTTTTTTTTCATACACAATTTTTTTTTGTACCCACATTTTTTTCCGTACCAAAATTTTGTTTGCACTCTAATTTTGTTTTGACATTTTTTCGAACACAAATTGTTCGTACCCACATTTTTTTCATACACAAAATTGCCTTTTTACTGTTTCTTCTTCATTTCTACACCGATTCACTTCTAATTCATACTGAACTTCTCTTATGACAATACGGCCAATCTCAACAATGCATTGCCCTGTTACCAACCCTGAAGCGCCCCGCCCACATAGACCACGCCCACACAAAAAATTGTTTTAACATAACTTCTTCATTTATTCACCAATTGACTTCTAATTAGTACTGAACATCACTTATGACAATACGGTCTATCTCGACTATCCATGTCCACATTACCCACCCCGGGGCCCCACCAACATAGGCCTTGCCCAGCCGAAATTGCTTTTTAATATAAAATCTATGCGGCGTGGGGATACGCGTCGGCCTCTGCCGCGCAAACTCTAGTTAACTTTTACATTAAAACTTAAAAAACCACTGTATTTTGAAATAATTTTACATATATATTCATGGGTGAACTCCTGCCATTGATTTTTTATTATTCTAATTTATATTTAAAACCAAATTTAATGTTGATTATTTCATAGTATAAATGTCAAGTTTGGATAAATTTATTACACGTATTATTGATTTATCAAAGCCACCAAACAGAATGTAGAAAAATATTTTAGCTTTGTACGCGTATATTAAAAACTTTCCTGATCAGATTTTTCAATCATTTCATAATGCTTTTGAGTGACAATGATAAATAAAGTAAAGTCATTTTATTAGCTAATAAATACGACCATTATCATATTCATTATATAAGTATAAAGGTATTTTAATCAATTTACAGAAAAGACATCAAACACCCGTCTGTGACACCGATGGCCGTGACATCTACTCATCTGATCAGCTATGATCATGATCATGACATCATGCCACTGGTTCTGGCGAATTGCCGTTATTCGTTTGAAGTAGGAACCCAAACCAATATAGAGTATGATTTCGATAGAATGGAGCGACAGTTAATGGACAGGCTTCTCAACTCAAAGTCCAAGATTGAAATCCACAAATTCCTTCAGGTATATTAATTATCATATATGATTTATTTGTTATAATTACAACAACGATGTATTGGTCAGAAAAAATACCTTAATAAGAAATACTGCTTTGTTTACATTTCAGATGGATCTTATGGTCTACAGAGCAGAGATGTCGAATAACTCTGTCTTCAAACGGCTTAATGAAATAATTAAACAAGTAAGCTTCAAATGATGTATTTTATACACTGACATACACAAAAACTGAATGAATTTTCATTAAAATCACATTTGTGTCGAGCCCTATTGTCGCCAGTTTCAAATAGTTGTTACAATGACAAATCGGTGTATCTGCGTGCCTTCGTATGTGTGCATTCGTGTGTCTGACGTAACTTCATCATTTATCATATGCTTAAATATAATGATAATAATACACAATCATATGATGACGATGTGTCGTGTGCGATGCTAGTGTCACAAGCTCATCTTCAAGGTCAAATATCAGTGCTTATAATATGCATATTTTATAGTTAACTCTGTTGGGAGAATGTGTTACGAGAATACCTTTGCCCCGATCAGGTCAAGGAAACTCTGCCATTTTAAAATAATTACATAACGAAAGACACGACAAACATGTATGTACAAGACTAGCCATGTTGTGTTACCTTTAACTTTGAAGTCATATCAACATTTCAGGAACCTCTGAGCTTTACATTGCGTAACCAAATAATAGAGGAATTCTACAGCGTGGCTGATGCGTGTAAATCGATTGGCAATTTAGACATTACAATAAGTTTCTTGCAAACTATTGGAGGTGATCCAAACATGTCGCTGACAACATTCATGGAGAATACAATACAGATGAAAAACCCCGTTCATGGACAGAAGGTATAGTTGTAATAGTCTAATATTCAACTGGCTGTTCTTTCAGAACGTTTAAGAAAAGTTGTTGACATGCAGCTTCATGGTCTGATTATTATCCAAAATACTGACAGCAGCTATAAAAGATATTTTAATATTGACACAATATATCAAAACGTTTACAGTATATACTATACTTAGTTATAAGTGATAGTGATAATAGAAAACATACGAATGTTGTTTTTGTGTATTGGATTTTATCCGACGAGTTGAAGAAAAATTTCCCCCGGCGTGCAATCCACGCCTTTCGGGTAAGAGTCGGATGAACTCAAGTACACAAATAAACTTAAATACGAATCTATGTATTCTACCTTGTCATTTAAAACTTTTTTTATGTTTTGACAAAAACAATAATAGCTTTAAATTGTAAATTACAATACCAAAACCGCATTAGATTAACTGAATTATTATTGCGTAGTAATATCAAAGTAGTTGTGATCTTCTCCGGTTCAGCCATTCAAAATGATCCTTAACAATTCAATGAAAAAGAAGTTTAACAAGACAAAATATCACTATATGCCGTATTAAAAAAAATATCATCATGCCCTATCTTTCATGTTTTACTAGCAAAAACAAGCTTTTTAAAATACAAATACTCGTTTCATTAAAACAAAGGACTTAAATCAAACACGGTTCCCTTTTCAAAATGTGTTCATTCTTTATTGATCTCCGCCTAAATTGTTCTTTTAAGTGTAGAAACCATTCTTCTTTTATACCAAATGATAAAATATGACATTTCTGCAGTGAAATATCAGCAGTGAAAAGAACAAAA
>VMBQ01007785.1:1874-42983 GCA_007657795.1 Dreissena rostriformis | reverse complement strand
GTAACAGTCTCTCAATGTTTTTATTTCAGATGCTTTCATAAACATATTCTTTTCTAGCCGACGATTTCAAAGTCTTGGTGTGTGTCCTAAAGGGGTAACACCTTTCAACAACTATTTTTGGCTGGGTAAACTGTTTCAGCGGAGAGGATTTGACCTTAAGATTCGAAACAAGCAGAGTAACTGTTTTGAAATCTTTAAGAACAAGTTTATTACTATATAAAACAAGTGAATCACTATAAAAGGTTGCTTGAAAATTGCAAAATTCAACTACACATAGCGTAGATACATTCACAGACACACATACTGTGTTAAGCAATTAGTGAACAAAGCATAATTTTGTTTAAACTTTTTTTACAGAGAATAACATGTTAGTAGTCAAAGATTCGGTGGTTTCAGTCGCCATATTTCTATATTCTTGAATGCTTGGCTATTTGGAGTATACGGCATCGTAAACATCCTGTACCGAAAAGAAACTTAATTTTACTCAGAGGTAAAACGTATATCCCTGGCTAATGCAAGTTTACAAATCTTTGTGTACGAACAGATCATTCTTGTATCTGTGTGACTAGTGTGTGATAATTAATTCATAATGTTTCATTTTTATAACACGACAAGTACCTCAATGATGATACTGATATTTCATTAATCTTTACCACAAATGCTGCACGGACATCTATCCGTAGATAAGGGTGAGAGATAAAAGATAGATCAGAGATAAAGTATTCCTAAGGTATTAATGAGTTTTAAGTCTAATTTAGGGCCAGACTTCAGCCCTACTAAAAAGGTATACCATTTTTTTATAAGTACCTACAGTTTCTTTCTCAATGAAAGCTTTATTGTGATATAGTTTTTTGTCTTTACAAACTTTTGACACGGACTGGCTTATGGTAAGAGGCATTTTTGTAATATCCCCTGCCAATTTAAGCAGACACAGCGCCTATTTTCATTGATTATTTTAAGCCAGTTAGCGTTTGTTTTAAGTTTTATTACAAAATAGAATATAAACGTATTTAATTAGTTAACATAAAAATCTGACGGACCAAGCCACCTTTCCAACTCAAGTGAAAACAAATCCAGCCATTCTCTTACAGTCATTTCAGTTTTAAGGACATAAACAAACAAGAAAAAAATATTTGTGTCTGTGTGACCAGTGTGTTACTGGTTATAGTGTTAGTTTTTATGCCCGACCATACGTATTGCACTTGTTTTCTGTTAGAATGTACGTCCCAAAGATTGTGTACCTATTTAAACACCATTTTACGCTTGAATCATATTTAGATCAAGTAGATGAACCCAAATATAGGATCGCACTTAGTAAGTTCCGCTCATCATCACATAATCTTGAAATAGAAAGAGGTCGGTATCATACTATCGAACGAGAAAATCGCAAATGTAAATTTTGCAATATCAACGCAATAGAAAATGAATACCATTTCCTACTAGTATGTCCAATATATGCACACCTACGAAAAAAATATTTAAAGCCGCATTATTGGAGATGGCCAACAATTAATAAATTTGCAAGATTAATGTCCAGCGAAAGTAAAAGTGAAATGATGAGTGCTGCGAAATTTATTTACGAAGCAATTAGCTTAAGGCAGCATCTCGACTCGTAATTTTAATATTTAACCGGTAATAAAAGAGTTATCGTAACGTTAGCTGTATTTAGTTGTAAAATTAAACGTAATCATCGATTTTAAATAGTTATGAAGATACAAACCAAAGATGATTGTATACAGATTTTAGTTGTTATAATTTTTTTCTTTATTTGTTACCTTTTTTATTCTATCCTGAGGTTCGCAACAAATAAATGAAACCAAATATAAGATCGCATTTATGATGGTTTAGTTACATAGATTTGGGTTCATCTTGAATTCATTTTTTTTTAAATATTCATATAAGATTTTATATATGTACGCTGTATATTCACATACATGTATATATGTAATGATATAACTTAGATATATTTAGTTTCATAACTGTAAAATTGATACATATGCATGTTAGGAATGTGTTTAAGTTAACTTCGTCACGCATTTTTATCGATAGAATTAATACAAACATGTATATGCAATCTCATGTGTGTTCATCTTGAAATACCATTATTTGTAAATATTCATATAAAATTGTATATATGCACTCTGAATATTCACATTCATGTATGTATGTAATGAAAAAACTTAGATATATTGAGTTTTATAACTGTGATATTGATACATATGCATGTTAGGAAAAGTAACTTTGTCACGCATATCTATTTATAGAATATGATAGAATTAATACTAACTTATTGATGTAATTTTTCAAATAAAGTTACATGCGAATAATTTATTTAAAAAAAAATATTTTAAATATTCTACGTAATTAATCTCGTTTTGAAACATCGGTATTAATATGTTCTTCACCAGACTGTAAATTCTTATAATCGTATGTCTTGTAAGTAAATTAATAAATATTAGATGTGCAGTTGCAATATTAGATGCAATTATTTATTCCCTTCAAAATCTACCATTTTAACTAGCGCATAACACCATTGTCCAACTTCTATCTTCTACCATTACTATAAATTGTATAATGCATATATAATGCAGGCTATGAGCTTGTATAAGCTTTATTGCTGAATAAATGTTGTTGTTGTTGTTGTTGTGTACCCTCTTTAACTCTGGGTGAATATATGAAAAGTATGGATATTAGTCCTCCAATGTTACTTTGGATTGTGCTGAATCCATCCCAGTATATATGCCCTGGTTTATGTATTAAGTAGGGCATAATAACTTAAATTTTCGATTGCATATGTGAACCTCTGTCCGTTATTGGACTAAATATTTGAGAGCATTCTGCCTAGCAGTGTTGTTATTGTGATCATAAGTTGTAGATATTATGAGTTGAAGTTGTTGTCTTAATAATGAAAAAGCATATACATGTTTTAATTGACTTAAATAGTATAATAACTGTGATGTTTTTTGTGTGTAAATACAAATGTATGGACGTTTGAAAATTGTCTTACTTTTATTTCACAGTATACACTCGTTTTATTTTTTATTTTTTATTTTACAGGACAAGTTCTGACAGCTTATAACACAGAAAGGACCGTACATTTTACTCTTCAATGCTATAAATAATTTCCGTTTAACTATATAATTACACAATTATGGGTCACATGATCTATGAGAAATTCAAATACATTACAATATCATCTCAGACTCCGAATCTCGTCAGTGATTTTTTCCATTTCTAGGACATAAACATTTTATGTTATGATACACTGATCTTGTTTTTGAATTCATGAAACAATTATGTAAAACTTTGGAACAAAGATAAATAATGAAAAAAAAACGCAAATTGAATATATTCAGTTGATTACTGGATCCAAATAACACTTGACGACGAGCAATTCATTTCGGGAATTAAATTAAATAAGCGAAAAATCAAGTATCACAGTTCAGATCAGCATTAATTGGCAAATCTTCAAATTTGCCAAATACCACTTGGTAATAATTACCCCCACACTATATAATAACACATTTCCTTGATGACCAATTTAGAGGGATAGCAAGTTTGAATTTAAACGGAGCAGTGTGCTCTTGATCTTTCAAGGGTACCGGTTATTTTCATACCTGAAACAGAAGTCACAGATACACATTTTTTTCAAAGCAAAACGCATTATTCATAAAAATAATATAGTGTAATAAAATAGCATATGATCTCAAATTATAACTCAAATTGGTGGTGCAAATGTCATTTAAGTGTCACATTATAAGAGATATTAACAAACAGATTATTATTTTATGTTAAAAAAGTTATTACATTTGTTTTGTTTCACTATAATATTTTATTACACGACGTCCGGGAACACAATAAATGGAACGAAATGCACACCAAACAAAGACTTAACACACACACATAGAATATAGGGCTAAATATTAATATCAATGAACGTACCAACATCAACTTCCACAAATAACGAACGAATACATGCACATGTACTTGCATCAATACCTCACCGACCGATGTATAAATAATATAAAGAGAAAGATATGCAATACCGCTTGTGAAGCAAATGACAGAGGGTCCGGTTTTCTTTCCATCAACGTAACCAAAAAAGGCATATTGTCTTCAAAATTATGAATTTCAAAGAATTGATAATCAATATTAACATACCATAAAGAGTGATAACGTTGAAGTACACTCACGAGAGTCATCAAGGGCAAAATACAAACAAACACACTCAAAGTTCACCGATATAGTTCAACCTGTCCAAGGTGTTCACATAGTTTTCGATTGATTTCAACCTGTCAAATGGGGAAATCAAGCACAATGTTTGTTTCTTTGGCGACTATGTGTTGCTGTTCACACAACACGCTTCAGCTCCATATATCATTGTTACAAATGTTCATGGAAAAAGTAAACTTGATCTTATAATTTCTAGCTATTTCGTAGATAATACGCTTTATGCAATGATTTTGTATTATATTAATATGGGTGGGTATGGGGCTAATGATGAAAGTACCTGTGCTCTAATGATACGCACTGACACTAAACAATATGGAAGAATGTATGCAGCATCTTGACTACGTGAATGATAAATATTTTTATTTCCAAAAAAACTACACTCGCAAATTAAACATTTACTTTACAAAAATGTAACAAACATGCACATCTACTTACACAAATAGCATTACAAACGTAACAAAATAAGGTTGAATAATTAAACAGCGGACCCACATCTAAAGCAAAAATAGTTTTTGTACACGTATATTATTATGTTATATGTATACATTCAATGTCAAGATTACCATTAATATTAATCCCGAAAATAAATATGTGGATATATTTTTATAACTGTAAAACGGACGAACTGATGGAAAGCCTCATAATAATGCATATGCATTTTTAAACATGAAGTTTCTCCCCTTATTAATGCTGTTTATAAGCGACACCGCTCACGACTGTGTGTAAAGTGCCTCCCAAATCTCTCGCCATGACGAAAGTGGCTGTTGCGTAACGAAGATTCTGTCTATTCCAACACGAATCCCAACCATGTTTCGTTTCAAAAGTTAACTATTCAATTTCATTATTCGATTGCAATTTGGTGTTCTTATAACAATTAGTTACTTAAGAGATTTTCAGAACCATGGACTAACGTCTAAGTAAACGAACCTCCAATGACTACCGCCTAATAAAAAAANAAAAAAAAAAAAAAAAAAAAAAAAAAAAAAAAAAAAAAAAAAATCACGCGCAAAACAACTCGATAACTAATTTTGTGTTCAACCAAGTCGCGACGAAGTATTAGGCCAGGGGTATATGTATAATTGAGATTCCATTTTGTTACGATAGAAATCGCATAGGATGCACACATTTTTTTTACCGAAAAGTAAATGTCATATGTAATTCATGCATTCGCTTTGTAATCTTATACGGAATATTTTAGTTTTTTGAAGTTGCTTTTGTTTATAATGCCTTCCATGATAAAATGAAATTGTTTGCAGAATTTGGTAACCGTAGTATACCAAAGGACATAATAATATGTAAAACACAAACCTATATATTGCCGAGAGATGCAATAGACGTATATTTTGTATAAAGTAATATCATGCTACTGGACTTTACTAATACCGCCTTGCTGTGTTCGTGTTTTAATTCATTCCTTAACATTATTTAATTTTTAATTCCGAGTGTTACTTAAATATACGTGTGCATATATAAAATAAAATATTTACCGCGCACACATATGTCCTTTTGTAATTTCACGACCGGTTTACTTCGTAGAATGCGATTTTGACATCTAAGATTAGGTCATCTGTAGTGAGCGCCATGGCAAACTTTTGCGAGCTTGTATGTCTTAATTGGACGAGAAAACTCAAATGACAGATGGTCAGTCATGGACTGAAATTGGTAGAAATGAGGAGTTACACGTGCCAGACGATTCCATCGAAGATTAATGTTGTTCGTTGTTTCTTCGTGGTTTTAAGCTCTTTCGACACTAAGGATGCATAAGGTGAGGACTCCCATCTCGTCAGATTGTGAATTTAATTGCCGACAAGGAAATATACCATGATACAATTTTTAGTTCAAAATTCCTTATAATGTTTATAATGTTTTTCGATCTTTTGGACTGATGTATACAGCGTGTTCAACACAAACATCGGACGTAATCCTTTCGTAATTTTTGTGTGCAAAGTGAACAACATTTAATACTTTCACCTTGGAGATGAACGTGATCTATGCATATTCAATAAACTGTTGCAATTCTGACAAGTTGTTACAAGCTAACCCTCAGTAAAGGACAAAGCGTAAACCTTTTCACAAACGCAAGCCGTAATCAAAAGGCACAATATTAGTTCAGATAACTATGACTTTGTTGTGTAGTTTGAAGGCATGCGTACACCTCTCACTGTTATCACGACCGTGAATCGAACAAAATGTTTTTGAAATTGTATACATTTTGTATTCAAAATCGAATCGCAACATGAGAACTATAGAATATTAAATTATAATGCACAGGTGTATCACTCAGTTTTAGATTCAATGTTGTGCTTTGGAATTTACTTTTTAAAAGTTATCATTATTTTTTGGAAAATATAATACGGAATTAACCGTCGATATCACTCTTAAAGAGTGAAAAAGAACTGTGTCGATTCTACCATAAGCTTCAGCAAACGATTATGGAGTTTCATAAAGAAATATTTCCGTTCGGCTATGTCTTGTAGAGATGTTCGTATTTGATTACAGTTACCACGATCTTGGATGAACAATATATTTCTTAAATTTAATTAAAAAAATAATTGAAGGTTACTTTAACTAAAAAGCCTTCAAATGGTTGAACGGAACCATGTGTTTCTTACACGGCACCCATGGTTCGGTACCGACTTTCTCTAACTTTACTCGCGCGATCATGTCACAACTTCTTTTTGCGAACCGGTGAATTTAATTTATTCATAGTTGAACCGCTAGTACGCATTCACCCTGAACGGTACATACGGTCTATTCAACGTATAACACACATTCCACCAAGAGCGCTTTAAGACAGTGTGACTTCAAGAATATTGAGCTGCAAATGTTCATCCTTTATGAAATGGACTTTTTTGCTCAGTCAGGTTTGTTTGTTCCGCACAACCATCGGACCTCGTTCTTGATTGTGCAGGTTGCATTAATATACCACGGTAGTTCAAAAGATGCAAGGTAAAAGTTTCAGAACGAAAATAAGCATTATCTTACATTTTGATTGCTTTTGAGGTTTATTATTGTTTTAAAGTGTTTGTTTTATAATCTTCTTCGGTACCCTCCGTTTATTTCGTTTTCTAAAATGGTCATTGTTTTTGGCGTTCAGTTCAATATTGTCTAGAATTAAATTGACTATTATTTCACAAGGGACATAAGTATGTGTCAGTTAATGTATAGTCCTCGATATGGTGTAACAAAAGAGTCTCGATTACTTTCACTTTCGTTTTTGAACTTACGAGTACATCAGTGTTTGTGCGCACAGGAATGTTTGTTTATGTGTATAATATACATAAAGAAAGCTTATACGCACATTTGAAAACGGTCGTATGCTCATTTTACAGTACAAAATATTTGAAACGAGAAGTCTTGGCAGCTGGTAAAACGGACATGACCGTACATTTTACGCTTCACGTGTTACAAATAATTTCCGTACTTTTTACTTATTTTCTGTAATTGTTCAGAAAAGGCTTTAACCATCTCCCAGTTAATTGTACGAACATATACGCGTTATCAGATGCAGGAATAATAAAACTATAGTTGTATGGAATTTGTTTACAGGTTTTACCAACAAGTGCTGCTGTCATGTTCCGGACGTACTCGTTGGTATTGTATTCAAGTTAGGAGATGCGGAGCATTTTTTGGAGACACTTGTGTTCAAAGGCCTGTATCCTGCGTTCTGTGTCCGCGTGAAGCGTCCAGGTCTCGCAGCCGTACAATAGGATGGAGACTACGATGGAATTTTAGAGCCTGTATTTGGTTGGGAAGATGATGGAGCTGCTTGTCCATAATCTGCTCAGTCTAGCGATTGCTGCAGTTGCCAAGGCGATTCTTATTCGGACCTCAGCAGTGCTGGTACCATCCTTGGGTAGGGTTGCTCCTAAGTACTTGAAGGTGGTCACTTCTTTCAGTTTCTCGCCGTTCATTGTGATGTCTGCGCTGGCGTTGTTCGTGCTATTCAACATGATATTCGACTTCTCCCTGCTGACATCCATCCCGTATGCTCCTGCTCTTTTGTAGAGCTTGTTGGTGAGGTCTTGGAGTTCACTGCTCGTACAACCCATGAGGTCAATGTCATCGGCGAATCTTAAATTGGAGATGGGTCTACCACCGATGGAGATGGAGGTGTAGTGGTCTTGAAGACTCTCCTGCATCATCTTCTCAAGGAAAAAGTTAAACAAGACGGGAGAGAGCAAACAACCCTGACGAACGCCCACTGATATCCTATAGAAGTCACCCATCTGCCCATTTAGAAGTACTGCGCTGATGACTTTTCCGTAAAGTTCTTCGATGTCTTTCACCAGCGCTTCGTCAATGTTGAACCCTCTCAGAACCTGCCATAGGCCACCATGCCACACGCGGTCGAAAGCTTTCTTGAAGTCGATAAAGTTGTGGAACAGCTCACGTTGGTGTTAAAGATGTTTCTCAACTAGAAATGGCGCGGCAGAGGCCGACGCGTATCCCCACGCCGAATGTTTGACCTAGGTGTGCCCCAGGGTTGGTAATGGGGCCATGCATAGTCGAGATTGACCGTATTGTCATAGAGAAGTTCAGTATCAATTAGAAGTGAATTGGTGTAGAAATGAAGAAGTTATAGTAAAGGCAATTTTGGGTGGGTGTGACCTATGTGGGCAGGGCGCCCCAGGGTTGGTAATGGGGCCATGCATAGTTGAGATTGACCGTATTGTCATAAGAGAAGTTCAGTATCAATTTGAAGTGAATCGGTGTAGAAATGAAGAAATTATAGTAAAAGGCAATTTTGGGTGGGTGTGGTCTATGTGGGCGGGGCGCCCCAGGGTTGGTAATGGGGCCATGCATAGTTGAGATTGACCCTAATGTCATAAGAGAAGTTCAGTATCAATTTGAAGTGAATCCGTGTAGAAATGAAGAAATTATAGTAAAAGGCAATTTTTGGTGGGTGTGGCCTATGTGGGCGGGGCGCCCCAGGGTTGGGAATGGGGCCATGCATGGTTGAGATTGACCGTATTGTCATAAGAGAGGTCCAGTATCAATTTGAAGTGAATCGGTGTAGAAATGAAGAAGTTAATGTAAAATAACCTTAACAAATGAGTGAAAATCTCTGACCCGGCCCCACCCCAACCCCCATTACTTTTGACCCGGGGGTCAGATAAAAATTCCAAATAGTTTAGGGTCGCACATATGCTTATTACTACCATGTGTGTAAGTTTCAAGGTTCTAGTGCTAATAGTGTAGGAGGAGATAGTGGCCAGGACGGACGGACGGACGGACGGACGGACGGACGGACGGACGGACGGCGGAGATAACCACAATATCCCCACCTTTTTTCAAAAAGCGTGGGGATAATGATGACTCTGCAGTTGAAGATCTGTTTCACTGTGCTTCGCCCAGCTCTGAATCCTGTCTGATCTTCAGCCAGCAGTTCATCGGCCTTACTATTCAGTCGGTTGAGGATGATGCGGAGCATTACTATGCTAGGATGGCTGATGAGACTATGGGTGCGGTAATTCTCGCACAGCCTGAAGTTGCTCTTTTTATGACGGGGGGTGACCAGAAAATGGGTCAAGTTCTTGGGCAACTTCTATTCCTCCCAGATCTTCTGGCATAGTACAGTTATTGCTGCAGTCGTTGCCTCTCCTCAATGTTTAATCAGTTCAGAAGGAACGTTGTCCACTCCTTGAAATTATCCTGCCTGCAGACTTCAAAATTATCCACAAACCACTGGCGACTTCATAAATATATACAGGTTTGGGTTAAACTGATACATATTGTGCTTAAATTTAATACATTGTCACAGAGATAGTTCACTGAACTAATAATGCCAAAACTACTTAACAACGTGTGTTAAAGTATTAAAATACGTTCTGACGCGTTAAAATGTTCTTTTTCAAACTTTTCAGGTTTAAATCATGAATTCCAGCTACAAATTGAGAACATACATCAATATATCAAGTACATACACAACAAGACATTTCAGCCGTGAAATGTTTGACGTTTCTAGTCAAAAGAGATACATAGCCATAACGATGTACAACCTGAAAAGTAACTGCATGCTTTGTCTCTATGTCCTTCATGTGCGCATTGCGTAGCAATATTAACTGCGTAAGGATTATCTTGGTGTGGTTTGTGCTGGTCAATTAATATAATTACGTGTTTTACACTATACTCAATTCGAAATGTTTCCCAAAAACACACAGAACACACCCGCACACACAAACACCAGCATTTTTCGGTTATAATTTAAACCTTCACCAGTAAATAAATATATATTATTCAACGCGTAAGCTTTGTTTAACAAGACCTTTATTCATCACGATGCACCAAATAATTAAATGGCTATCAAACTATTAAAAACTGTATTATTTGGTCGCATTTACTAAGAATATATATAATTGTAGTATATAAACCGAGCAATCCGGCCCCTGACATCATATATATCAGATATACCGGGTACATCTGATATAAAATAAGAGACAAGCCCGCAAGACTTTCACTGTTAATTTCGCCACTTGGTTCGCTCAGACAGGTTCTGGGTTTTATATAGGCGGTTTTGTAAAATCTTATTTTTTTTAAAAAATAATATAAGAATTTATACATGCTTGGTCGAAGATGCTGATTTCGATGACGGGTGCATGTAAAATATATTTTGCACTCATTTCAAACACCGGTTTTGCTTCCACTTAAGGCACGGCCGGTAATCACGGGCGCCACCTTATTTTTGCGATGCATTAATAAATGAGCCAATGGTACTTCAGAGATGGCGCTAAGGACCGGATATTTGAAATGTCACGGATAATTTTATAGGGTGGGTAGGTTGTATTTGTTTGTTTCAAAGTATTTCGCATTATTTTGAAAATTGGGCAAAGTAGTGCGATTCAGCGAAGATTTATTAATTTAAAAATGTACAGAAACATATAATAACAACCCATTTGGAAATGTGATGACCTTTATACGTTGTGGCATTGTGAAGTGTTTAACAGAAAATCGATGTTTTTTGCCTGTGTGACGAGCAAATTTCCAACCAAAGAAATCGCTAAGGACATCAAACCATTGCTTTGAATATGTACGAAATGTGTTGCATGCACACACATATTGACTTCGTGTCGATCTTATAGATAATTTTGCATTCTTCGCAAAGAGATGGAGCCCATGCCAAGGAGGTGGCGCTAATGACAGGAGGTGGAGCCAATGCACATTTTCAGCTTTTTTAATTGTCGGTGCCAATCATACACTTTGTGTGTGGTATTCCAGGTTAAGTGTTCGATTTTTTGTTTCATTCGAGCATAATGAAATATAATCGAAAAAGTAAAGTCTACATACCTATGAAGAAACATGTGTTGCAAAGAGATTTTGAAGATTTCTGTCATTGCATATACTATAAAACTGGAAAGTAACTTGAGTATACTAAAAAGGATTTAATACCGAGCTATCCTTATTTTTTGGATATGTTAGTGGGAACAAACGACATATTTAAGCCTAATTAAGATGCATTGACCTCGCGATTGAGGCATTTGGATTAGGGGACAAAACTCGTCGTTTCAAGCAGAAGTAACATCTTTTCATTATTTCGTAAGATTATCTTACTGTATACACACATTTGTTGTCGAAGAAATATTTTGAGAATGTTGAGAATTTAGTTATTGGATTTATTGAGTATTACTTAATTTGGGTTTATATCGTACACTATGTTTAATTCAGGTCGCTGACTTGTTAATTGAGTTGGTTACTTATATATTAACAGACTTACAAGTTTTTTTTAAGTTTTTTTTTTAGAATGTATATATGTTCTGTATAGATTTTGGTTAACGTATTTACGTTGAAAACTAAAAAGAAATATGAAAACGGAACATTATATACCAAATGTAAGTTATGTGATGATTCATGTATCGTTCATTAGCGCCACCTCCTGTCATTAGCGCCACCTCATTGGCATTGGCTCCATCTCTTTTGGAAAAATACAAAATTATCTATTAAATCTGAAAGAAGCCAATGTGTTTGTACATGCAGCAATTAGCATATGTGGAACGCAATCGTTTCATGTCGTTAGCGAATAACTCGGGTGGACATTTGCTCGTCATACAGGCGAAATACATCGATTTGCTTTCAAAAACTCAACCATGTCACAACTTATAAAGGTCCTCACGTTTCCAAATGGGTTGTAATTGTATGTTTCTGTACATTTGTGGATGAATTAATCTTCGCTGAATCGTACTACATTGCCCGATTTTTTAAATAATGCGAAATACGTTGGCAAAAAAATATATACAATCTACTCACTCTGAAGTATTATCCGTGAAAATGCAAAACATCCGGTCCTTAGCGCAACCTCGGAAGTAGCATTGGCCCATTTATTAATGCATCTCAAAAAAGAGGTGGCGCCCGTGATAACCGGCCGTGTTAAGGGCCGTATGATCATTCACGATGTTTGGGGTGTAAATGTTTAATAAAAGTTTCAAAAACAAAAGTAGAGAATTGTTTGAAAAACAAGAAGATATGATACATAGGTTTATTACCAATCGTGTTGAATCTAAGAGTCCTAATGTTGAGAAATATGTTCCAAATTTGGACACAAATGAATCTGTCATGGACATACATACACGACGTCCAATAAAAATAATTGGTTACAATTTACAAATGACATCCGATAAACAAATGTAGGGTACATAATTAGTCAACACTGAGTAAATGAGCATGGCTAAACCGCACTATTGAAAAAAGATATCTCATCATAACTTAACATCATTGCGATGCGTTTAGATGACAGAGAACAATATTCCTTTCAATTATACAGCTATTTTATATGTATTGGTTAAGCCTTAAAGATAGCAATCGATGACAGAAAGAACGACATTATTCAGAACACTTATCTCATATAGGCAATGTTTTATTTTTATCTTGATTAATTGTTTAAAATATAGTGCAATTCTTGCAATACTGTAACTTAAAAATACGGGTATGATATATTGGTACAATTCAGATGAAGCTTTAACAAAATAGTTTCAGTTGATGAAGACAAATTTCAACCGTCACTCTGTGCACGTATTTCCATTTCCTGGACGTTAGATTTGCGTTGCCGAAGTTTCCAGACATATACACAGACGTAGACTGTGAACATTACCGCCATAACTCCGAAATAGCCACCGTAGACCTTGAACTGCAAACACATATAATACAGTTATGGAAATATGTGTACTTATGAAAGCGAAATTATTGGAACTTAACGTGATTAATATATATAGTCCAGAGATAAAACCAAAAGCCCTTTTAGAGCGGAATCTTCGAATTGTATCCGGTATACAACACGTTAGCTATTGAAATGTATGATGCTGGATAGAAAGTATGAACTTATAGAGACGTTTATGAACACAATTGCGCTACTGAAACCCAAAGCTTTCACTAAATATACTAAATGCTGTGAAACCGATAATACTAATTTTATTGATTTCGTTGGTGCGCTCAACCACGAAATCAAATGTTAAATAAACGTTTGATATCAGCTATATTTTTATACACGAATAAAAGATCCAACGAATATGGTTGATTTAACGAACCCACATAATGTCATCTAAATTTAAAGGGACTGTAAACCACGAATGACGAAAATAGAAAAGTTATAAAATACCGTATTTTTTTTTTTACCATTATTAGTTTATATTGATTAAAATATCACGACTGGTATATTACATTACTTGAAAAAAGTTCATATTTTCAGTTTATTCGGTAATAAAATTTCGCGATGTGAAATCGAAAGTGCATCGCGAAAATAGGTGTTATAACGATATACACACTATAAATAACGCAAGTAGATTTATAATTTTATATATAAAATATATACAATGCACTACGCATTCACAATTTGCATTCCTGGGATTACCACGTGACGATGATGATCAATCTTCTTGCGTTATTTATAGCTAACTGTTAGTTACATGGTATGCATACCCAGTAAAAATAAAAACAAAAAAAAACACTACTTTTTTCAAGTAATGTTATATACCAGTCGTGATATTTTAATCAATATAAACTAATAATAGTACAAAAATACGTTATTTTAGAACTTTTCTTTTTTCGTCATTCGTGGTTTATAGTCCCTTTAATAAATCAGCGCTATTAATTATTAACGTAACCAATATACTCTTTTGCGAAGGGAGGTTTCCTCCGTATACATGTTCGTTTTATTTCTTAAGTAATAGAACAAGGATGTATTAATTATACAATTAAATTTAAAGATCGATCCCTTTTGCAGCTTTTTCAGCGTTTGCTTTACTTTAAAAAGAAATTATAACAACCTGTATAATACTTGTGTGTCCAATAAAACAAAAGTATCCAGAGCAAAAACACAGACCTGTGTTTGCACGTCGACATCTAGGCCTGCCTGGTCCACCACAATTGCGGTGAGAATGGTCTCAATGAGTAGTGCCAGGAACGTGTTGCAGCCGAACACGAAGCCGTACCGCTCTCTTTGGAGATTGCGAGCTATCTGGGCTCTGTACGCAGACAAAACATAATAACATATGTCCATGTTATATTGGACACTGGTAAAGTTTAATATAGGTTCTACGGTTGCTTAATGCGACATAGACGTTTCGTAATTCCGTCCCGGCTTTAATTAATATCGTTCTCACTGATTAGTACCACGTCTCAAAGACTTAATAAGCTATATTGTAGAGACGAATTATAAGTATATCGTGGGAGCTTAACCTTGACAAAATCAGAATACATGCATTTAAGTGCTCGAATCTGCCAGATTAGAATGATCCGAAATTATGTTTGTCTGTTTTGCGTCAGCCATTTCCAAACATTCCTAAACCATCATGCATTTTGATTGATTGATAATGTCGTTTCCACGACTGACTACCTCGATCCTACTAGTTAGTTTTCTCGTTCCCATTACTTATTAAGTAATGAGAACGATAGAGCGATCGAAACACTACACAACATAAAATAGAAAACATGCTCATGTCGCATCTGTGTCATCAAAAGATACGGAGACAATGGCACACAGTTTTATGTCATATTTGAGATGTTGGCACAAATGACCATACAGACATTGGAAACATTATACAAATGATAACCTATATTGTTTTTATAAATATGTTTTTGTATTAAAGTTATGATAAAATAACTGAAACAAATGATTTATTACGATGTGCAAACGCTATGTTGTGGGTTCAAATCGGTACAATCTCACCAGAACTAAACTTTCAAATCTTTCCGTAATCTTACCGTATGAAATAGCTGCATATTACACATTTGTCGTGCATGTTGTGTAAAACAGATACTCACGATGCTAAGGTCAGCACAATCTGGTACGTTGTTCGAAACACGTCGTAAAGAACGTAGCACACCCAAAGGCTGCTGGTGGTTGCCATGACAACGAGAATCACCGCGTTCAGTGCGCAAACAACAAGCATTAGGAGCTCGCTCCTGACCGGCACTGACCAATCAACAGGCAGGAAACCAATTAGCAGGACCATGCCGGAACCTTCAAGTATTTAAAATCAACATCGAAATCAGCAGAGGCAAAAATAATTGAATATTATTAAACAAAACAACGTAGCAACCATTCATGAATTTATTTTGAAACACTATGTTTGGGGCAAGATGTTTCCTTTCCATAATTTTAACCGCAAGGCCAACACATTTTTGTATTGGATTATTTGCTACGTTCAACAGTATATTTAAGATATGAGAACGGTCAGTTGAACTTCACAAGTTGTTCATGGGTAAGCAAGTCGACTAGTATTAAATACATACGTTTAAAAGTAAAACCCATGACTTGGATCAGAGATATAGTGCAAATGACCGTTAAAATAGATTCACGACCACTCACCAGACACATTATGTTGACCAACAGGAAACAAACTCGTAATCCTCTGATTTCATTGTATACTTAAAAAACGTACATAAATACAATACAACATAAGTACGTGCGTACTTAGAAGAGTTCCAGCCGCCTCCACAGCACCGTTGTATAAATGTCTCTTGTTGTGGGTGAATGTCGTAGGCATCTGAATCAACCACAGGTTCTGAATGTAGTTTCCTACTTGGAAATTGCCACACGATGCAAACGCCCACCAAATTGACCAAATGAGGATAGTTTTGTTCATGTATATCGTTTTCAGTTCCTTGGCAAGGAATATTAGGAGAGATTTTGTTCGATTTAAGAAGCCTGTCCCACCACATGGGTCTTCTACCAATTCGTGCTTTTCTTGGTGTTCCTCTTGAGTATCCGTAATGCCATCTTCAAGACTATTTTCCTTGTTATCGTCTATAAATCTACGCGGATTAAATAGTTCCGAGTAAAGTGCCCTAGGTAAAATGACACTGATAACAAAGGCGATTATTACGCTCACGAATGAAAATATGTTCAGCTGAAAGTAGTCCAGGACATTAAACATAGTCAGAAGCTGCCCAAGAAGGTAAGCAACAAATTTTCCAATCAGTGATGCAGCTTTTGTAAAGGCTGATATTTTCTGGAAATATTCCACAGGAGTCACAGAGTAAAGGTAAGACATGTAACTGATTTCACAAGCAGTAGCCAGACCGTACGTGACCTGCATGAGTCTCATAGCGGGAACGCCTTGCGCCCAAAGAAGTAGTGCCCACGTTGTTATGTATGCAACTCCTACAACTACTAACGTAGGTTTGTAGCGAAAGTAGTCCGTCAGGAGAAGGACCGGAATCATCCAAAGAAGATAGGAGTAGGTCCACCAGGGATAGATCTCATTGTCCAACTGCAAGATAGAGGGACATTTGTTGGTTCCGACTCATAATCGTTTTTATTTCTTACAGCCAACAATTAAAAAAATATATTTTCTATATCGATATTAATCAACATCCAGTGAAACTAACACATTTTATTTGTATGTATTGTTTTCAGTGTAAAAGAGTTTAAATGGATTATATCAGGGGAATAAAATGTTATGTCAGCAATATGTAAGGACGTTACATCAAAGTCAAACGGTGAAATTTTTCGAGTTTTTCATTTCTATTTGTCACTGTGGGAAACAATGCTAATTTCAAATAACTGATATCAACAACAACAACAGCAGCAACAAACAAACAAATAAATACACAAATTATAAGTACTTCTATTTAGAAAATACTCATTTTCGCTACTTAAAACGACATACTTCACCTTCATTCGTGGTCACAAATGCTCGTTTTATGTAATGAAATCACTATTGAATTATTAAATCAATCTTAAACAACCAGTCATACTACAAGGTTTGAGCTATCGTTCTTTGAGTAAGCCATCAACTATCACAGAAATTATCATGGATTGGTAGGACATTCACATATTTTCTAAACGGTATACCCGAACTCGAAAGCGCAGTATCTGTAGTGATCCATGACATGTCAGACAAATGTAAACGGGTGGTGTTTGCAATTGTGCATGGTTGTCAATTACTCTGAAACAGCTATCATTCAATGGAATTTATTCAGTTTAAATCAGTATGAAGGCAAGCCTGACTGATCTCTTAGCCACATCATTTGAGGAAAGTTACAAGAAAGTATATGCTATCAATTTCGACACAAACGAACATATTAGTCTACGACCCCCCATACCAGGTTGCAGGATCACGTGACTTTGTGGGGTTCACAATTGAACGTTAATGGATGGTAAGACACCGTTAGTGATGCCTTTTTTTTCAAATAATAAAAAAAAACAATCTTAATAATTTGAACTAGTGCATACAAGACATTTTTGTATGCTGCTTATGGCAATGCGAAATAAATCAGAATTACTTTATTTCATAAGTCTGTGTTCTTGGGAAACTCTTCGCTGTTTACATCACATGGAAACGGATATGCTTCAGGCAATGTGAAATTTTATCACCGATTTCAGATGTATTCAAGGATTTATTCTTAAATATTAAGATATCGGCACACACTGCAAGAACAACTGTCTTTCATGCACTAAAGATTTTTGCAAATGTATTTCAACAACTTGAAATATTTGAAAAAATAAAGTTCTTAACGGTATGTTTACATTCTGACCAGCCCGTGTGTAAACCCCTTAAAACCCCTTTGATCTTGCACCCAATACCGTACCTGGGCCTCCGTGAGGTTCTTCCAGGGTCCGGTCAGATAGGAGGACAGGTACGCCTCCGAGGGTCGCAGGTCCTTGAAGAAGCCAAACGTACACACGACCGCTGCTAGACGCTGCCACGACCACATGACTAGGTCGAGGAGTTATATTGACGCGGGGCAAACTGTGCTAGCTCCCTTTTTTATTGTTCACAGTAACACAGTTTCATAATTTTCCAGTGACAAAATTTACCAGTCTTTTCAATCGATGATTGGGTTGACCATGTATCGGTTTATATTTCATCAACTAAACCAAGTCAAGCTGATTTGAGATCCTTGGACAAACCTTCGGAGACAGCTTTTGAACTGAATTGCTCTAACTATATTAGATCAATGTTAGAATGAAGGACAAAAAGGTGCACGCTTGCACTGTATTCATAAAAGTCCATATAAAACAAAATATAAACTATAACCTGTACTCAAGTCTGTCTTTATCTTCCGTATCAACAACTTGTACACAAACATGCACTTGAACTGTTTCATTCAGATTACGCAACATTTTGTTGACATTACAACAACGAAGGTTGAATGTACAATCGAAGTACGGGGATATCACAAATACCCGCCATCAATACCAGTGTTTGAATTCCAACGTTTTAAAGGTGCTTTGAAAGTCCAATGTCCATGAAATAATCATTTTGTTATGCGTGCAGTTTAAAAAATAATAATACTTGACACTTTATGTACACTTCCTTCAATCTTAACGTCAACAGATGTATACTTTTGAGCTTACAGGCGCATATGCATGCAAGGTTTAGTGTAATGGGGGTGTAGACGACACGTCTTTGTGGTGTGAAACGTATTATGAATAGCTCTAAAATATTTACATGATCGGTACATTTTTTCATTTATATGCACACCTTGAGCTAAACTGACAAAACATGTATTCCCCTACAGATACTCCTATTTATTGCTTAACAAAGTGAACATCTTGCTTGAACAAAACCGATTATAAACTAAGACTTTCAAGAACCAATTTAATCGGGCACTTTCGGCAAGTGGAGATCATGAGTGGCTTCGTGCACCCTCAATGAACAAGTATTATCAATACAATACTACTATTTCACTAATATTTTCACCAATCTAAAACCAAAACATGAATATGAACGAGGAAAGATAAAAAGAATAACCATTGTTTAATAAAACCATAGATCAAATTTTACTTCAAAGAATTTTGTTACGACAAAGTTTAAGCCCATACCGGCACGTTTACTCGTATTCCTTGCGGAACCAAAAAGTGTGGTTATGTGTACCAAGATCAATCCGGGTTGCGTCGCGAATAGTTTCAAATCGTCATAGCTATAATTAAAAGAACAAGTTTCATTCAAGCACAATAACTAATATTGTCATATGCATACAACTATTTTACCATCAATATTAATTATTCACGTTTAGGGCAGCCTTTTTAACTACCGGGATGACGTCATATAAAGGAAATTCATAAAACAAAACACAATTCGAATTACTAAACCGTGATCATCGCCATGGGACGGTCCATTCAAATTCATTCGTTGGATTCAACCGGTTTGATATCACTCAAAGAAGATGGGTGGGCGAGTACGTCGCTACCGTCTGTTACAGATCCGCAAATTGATATTATCTCTTTATATCTAGTGACATGCACGTAATAACCATATAGTAATCATGGGTATGCTGATATCAAAAAGATATGAACACGTCCTATAAAGTGAATCACGAGTAGTATACTGGCTATGCAACCTTAAACAGCCATATCTTATCTCATCTCGTACTAGTAATACGTGAATGTACGAAACATAAGCATGCTACTAGTCGTCGCTAAATTCAAGCCGTTTTGTTTAAGATCAGCAGCAGCACAAATAAAAAAACTATATGTGTTTATAGATAAGTATAAATAATATATTCCAAAATACAGCCAGCAGTTAAATGAGCGTTGTAACTGCTAATAAAATAAGATGCTCCTTATTCCATAGGAGGATATTTTCTTCAGCAATCTTTGGGGAGCCACTTTGTCAAAGGCCTATGCCATGTCTAAATATAATGTATCCCAACTTCGATGCTGTTCAACATAGTCTGTACATTTTTTAATTAAGTTCAGTGGCTGAAGTGAGGTTGATCTACCCCTTCGAAATCCATATTGTTGATCTGACAGCAAGCCAGTTTGATTTACATGAAGACTACTCGCTTTACGGATAATCTTCTCGACTTGTTGATACACTTAAAGCCCCATTACTACTCAGAATCAACGAACATTTCGTAAAATATTTCGTTAAATAAAGTTAAACAATTAAAAATCAGTGTTCCTTATAGCAATTGCCGAAATTTCAACGCCATATGTGGTCTGGTAACATAAATGTTTCTAGATACAAAATTCTCGTTTTTTGCATATTTAATTCCATTTTAATTTCCCGCAACGATATCTATTCATACGACACATAAAACACTAACACGGTACCATTTTAGTGTTATATTATGACTAAAAACAAGTCCTCTAAAACAGAGTTCTAAACTTGTTTGAAATGACGGCTGATCGGTTCATCTGAATTTAACCGAGTAATACAGTTAAGTCAAACTAATAAATTAGTTTTTAAGCAATCACATAGCACTGAAAACAGCTAGATATGTGTCACTCTGGTTGTAGTTCATGGCACAAATATTAATTAGCGAAAACAATGATTTACAATAATGAAAAGAAATTAAGAACAGTGAAGCATAACATATCTTAGGTATGACACTCCATATCCTTTATGCCAAAAATGTGTATTTGTGCAAGGGAATGCATCGCCTGGTTTGTATCCACAGTGGTCTTATTTTAATGGTTTATAGAACGTCGCATTTGATCTTAAGAATTGTTTAAATTATTCGATAGCACGATAATCATGTCTTATAGCAGACTTAGTGAATTGTGTTATTTCTTTAGGTCTGTTAAAACTAATTTCTGAGAGGCCATGTGCATGTGCACTTCTTGTATTTACATTAAACTCAAACTATTATGATATCTGAATGAACGCGAAAAAGACGAAAGAAAACAATATATTTTTGACCTAGACCAATTCAATTAAATTCAATAGAAGATATACACATAAATCAAGTTTTATTGTAAACAGTGTCGTAAATAAATAAAACATTCCTCCTGATGTTTTCGTCAGATTTTAATCAGATGCTTTTAAGAAATCCATTGAATCCAATTGGGTTAATTATTCATTTAATCCGAACACTTAATGATTTTTTATAAGAATTAAGGGTTGTGCAAACTTGAGCTTAGTACGCACCGTCATGCAGATAATTTAGTGGACTATTTTTTTCTGGAATGTGTGGATTAAAGGTGGATTGTAAAATAGCACATAGTTGAATAATCAAATCATTTAACTCAATTCCTTGGATAAAACATCTTAAACAAACAGAAATACAGAGCTAAATATAGTTTGTTTGCCAATTCTTAAGTAAGAGAGTACATGTCTACACAAGTCTAAACTAGTTAGTAGTACCATAAAAATAATGACTCGTGAGTTTAGTCAAACGATTGTATCTACACATGTATATATGAGACCGAACAACCAAAATTGCATCCTTTACACTATGTCATTATTAAGTTCACATTGTTGACTTCTTGTTTTAATGCAATATGCAATAAGTGGAAGAAGACGTGTATGTCATAATCGGTGCAGCTATACGAATATGTCAGTTTGTGCACTCAATAACAGGACCAAAGATCTAACAATAAAGGTTAATTAACACATCCCTGACAGGACTAGCTCAGATAACTGCCTCATAAAGAAACAAACATGTAAACAAAAAGTTTTTAGTGATAAGTATGGGCCGTTCAGCTTTATAGGATAGTTTGTTGAGGTATGACAGTGATATTTTTTTTAACTGTATGAGATGGTATTTTGTTTTATACCTTATGATAAAATATGACATTTTTGCAGTGAAATAACAACAGTGAAAAGAACAAAATTGTTCTTTTCACCGGNACTTCTTGTTTTAATGCAATATGCAATAAGTGGAAGAAGACGTGTATGTCATAATCGGTGCAGCTATACGAATATGTCAGTTTGTGCACTCAATAACAGGACCAAAGATCTAACAATAAAGGTTAATTAACACATCCCTGACAGGACTAGCTCAGATAACTGCCTCATAAAGAAACAAACATGTAAAAAAAAAGTTTTTAGTGATAAGTATGGGCCGTTCAGCTTAATAGGATAGTTTGTTGAGGTATGATAGTGATAATTATTTTAACTGTTTGAGATGGTATTTTGTTTTATACCTTATGATAAAATATGACATTTTTGTAGTGAAATAACAACAGTGAACAGAACAAAATTGTTCTTTTCACCGATGAAAACAGCAATTTTTTGGAATTCCTTTTTCTATTTTTAGATTATCATATCAAGATGTACTTCCAGTGTTTATATCCTTGTTTATATTTTTTCTATGATCACGAGTGAAATAAAATCGATATTCCACCGAAATTATTATTAATTATTTTCTTGAAAAAGGGGAATGAAAGAAACAGAAAATTTGTTCATGTCAGTGTAAGATCGTTTTTTATTTCACGAGTGATCATAGAAAAATAACATTTTCACTCGTGGCTTCGCCACTCGTGAAAATATATTTTCTATGATCACTCGTGAAATAACAAACGATCTTACACTGACATGAACAAATATCCTCTATATCTTCACTTAAAATAAACAATAAATTATGAGCATATCATATCCAAGATCGAGTACATTCGATCTTCGGGGTATATTATTTTGCACATGAATCTTGAGAGATCTATGTATTTTCGTTAACATTGCTCATGCAAACAGAGCAAGTATGGATTATATTTCAATTTAATAAAATATATCTATACGTGATGTTATGTTATGTAAAACATATTATTTAATGTAAATATTGTTGACTTCTGGTCATGAAATGTTAAAAAAAAATATTCCAAAAACTTCTGTTTAAGTGTTATAAAAGTTATAAACATTACATCACTAACGAGAACAAAAAAGAGAGCANAAGAGTTTAACTGAAGAATTTCCCTGGAATAATGACGTCATTTCGTCAACAAAATGACGTCATTTCAATGTATTGAGGCACGCCACGGGAGAGAGGTCACTTTTCAGCGAAAGGGAAATTATTATTAATTATTTTTTTGAAAAAGGGGCATGAAAGAAACAGAAAATTTGTTCATGTCAGTGAAAGATCGTTTGTTATTTCACAAGTGATCATAGAAAAATAACATTTTCACTCGTGGCTTCGCCACTCGTGAAAATATATTTTCTATGATCACTCGTGAAATAACAAACGATCTTACACTGACATGAACAAATATCCTCTATATCTTCACTAAAAAAATAAACAATAAATTATGAGAATATCATATCCAAGATCGAGTACATTCGATCTTCGGGGTATATTATTTTGCACATGACTCTTGAGAGACCTATGTATTTTCGTTAACATTGCTCATGCAAACAGAGCAAGTATGGATTATATTTCAATTTAATTAAATATATCTATACGTGATGTTATGTTATGTAAAACATATGATTTAATGTAAATATTGTTGACTTCTGGTCATGAAATGTTAAAAAATATATTCCAAAAACTTCTGTTTAAGTGTTATAAAAGTTATAAACATTACATCACTAACGAGAACAAAAGAGAGAGAGCAGATAATAAATACTGATATTTCCCGTGGTTAATTTAAGTTGCAGCCATACAAGTATGTTGGCGGTTTTATTCGGTACATCAATTCCATACACAACGTTTCGGTAACGCATACATGGGATTTCCAGCACACATTTCCCGTAGTCAATATAAGTTGCCGCCTTTAAGTCTTTTTTGTATTGGCAGATTTATTCGGAACGTACATTTTCGGTAACGCAGGGCTCTTGATAACATGTTTTTGTTTGTTAAAATTGTAATCAAAAGTCAAATAAAATTAGGTAAATACTCATAAAATAAAAATGAAAGTAACAGCGCTTATTTTAATTCATAATAAATAATGCCAAATAATTAGTGTAATGAATAGGTGTTTGGCGCGAATTTAGTGATACTTTTTGTATATACATCAACATCGTCTGTATCGTGTCCGTTCGCCCTCATAACATGTTCGCCCTGAGTCAGTTCGCCAAACGTATGTTCGCACTATATTTAAATAGTATTTGTCTTCCTTTATTATTATTCTTATTCCTTCATTAATTTTATTTTATTTCAATAATAAACATCATATTACAATGACACCAGTTATGTTTAATCCAAAATTAAAAGTACAACTTTTTAAACCAAGTTAATTTCATTTCAATAATGGTATGGCTATAATTGAATTATCCATAGCGAATATATTATCACGATACTGGTACAATATGAACGTAAGTTACGTTTTAACGAAAGGCAAATTGTATAAAAGCACTTATATGTTAGCGACATGAACATACTTTTTTTATTAATAATGGTGTATCACGCTTTTTTTATAACAAAAAATGCGAAAGGATCCAGGGCGAAAGGATTCAGGGCGAAAAGGATATAGAGCGAACTGAAAAAAAGAGCGAATAGAAATCACGGCAAACCAAAAATCATAAACGATTATTGTTACCCGCAAATATAAAACATTTGTCATACAAAAGTATTACATACTTTTTTCAGAGTATGTGTTGCTTAATGAGTGAGGATCATTGTCACATATAAAAATATCTCAATATTATCGAGCTCTTCTTGTTGTGCTAGGCAGAAATTGTGATTGATTTTGAAAGAACATTCATGTGTTAATGACCTTCTCACTTCATAGTATACATATATAAATATATGAAGTTGTTTTGTGTGTAGATGCACTATAATAATATCGTTAGATTAAAATGTTTTGATAAAATACTGCATCCGGTGAGTTAAAGTGTATTTCAATGTATTGTAATGCAGATTATACTCGAAGTGGCCCAAATATTTTCAGTCATATGGGTGTCGTTTTGCGTGTAGTTGTACTCTTCGAAGGAAATTTAAAAATGTAACGGAAATTTCTTAGGGGAACAATACGTGTCATTGTTTCTCGATAATAGAAAGTCTATCCACAAAGATTTAGCCGCTTACAACAACTTTAAAAACATTGAAAAGTACATCAAGGATGTTATTGAATGTATTAATTTTGACAGGTGCAGGTCTGAGTATAAAAATGAGTTATTTTGACAAAATGGACATCATGTGTTTATTCCAAAAAACTTTGGTGAGTAGCGCTATAGTAGAGAGCTGATATATTTTCGCCATTTCGTCACATTATGTACGACTTGTTGATAAACTTAAAAAATGTTTTAATAACTAACGATAACAATATCGGAAAGGGTTAATCCTGCATGTACACTTTCGGAAGATAGGTTCGGCGGCAATGTTTACTTTTTTTTGTAAAAAAATGGCTGAATTTAGTATACATATGTACATAAAACTTTCCTTTCATTTCATTACTTGAGTGTGTTATAGTTCACATTCTGATGAATAGAGATGCATAGAGCATGTTTTACACTGCATTTGCAATGAATTGTTAAGGACTAATTCGGATGAAAGAAACATCACAAATAGATTCCATATTACAACGCAAGGTTAAATTCAGGTACTTTTATTCGTTGTTTAGACTAGATTGTTACAATTTAACACAAGAGATGCGAAGAAATATTCAAATAACTGAACATTACAGATTAGTTTACATTATAATATGTGCAATGGTCGAGTGAAGAGATAAAACTAGAGATGTGAACGAATACTAGAATAACCGAAAACGGACCGAATATGCGATTCCCAAGAATAATAGGTTTCTATACGGTCTTGATTGTATTGAAGAAATCGACTTCTCCTTTCATACTTCCGCTGTAAGCTTCCAGAGCCTTGTGTCTATCAATGTGACCCGCTATCTCGGCGTCGTTGATCACGGTCTCGTACTCTGTAAAGCCTAATGAAGTGGGGTCGAAGTTCGTCTTGACCCAGACATCATAGACGCCAAACGAGCTCTGAAAATTAGTTCAAACGTTTTGAATTGAATACAGTTCAACCTGAGAACAACGATGTGTCAATGGAAATGGCCAAAGTGACCGTTGTAGACAGGTGCTCGTTAATCTCAGTGACCTCTTTTAAGATGGTTGGTCAGTTGGTAGTATTGCTAGGTCGTTACCCCACCAAGTCGTTTGCACACAGTATAATGTAAACATAGTTGTATTGCCGAAAAATTAGTATAACATAAATTAACGTATACGTTAATATACGTGCTCCACTAAAAATGCATATCATGTTACATATACGTTCTTCTCTTTTATTAAAATTACGTCTTTGCAGTTCAACATGATAACAAATACATCTGAGGCATACTAGAACATAAAACGTGATTGGCCACAAACCGAGTTGACATTTAGTTGCTGCCCAATCCACGGCCACAACCTCGCACACGGTATCAGGGAAACGACGACGTAGATCGCGTCCATGGTAGTAGCCACGTTGCGCTCGTGGTTCAAGTAGCTGCTCAATGCCGGGCCCGATTTGACACCTGAGGCGTTTGCGATGGACCAGGTTTCGAACATACTCAGGTAGTAGCTGTGAAGAAACAAAAGCGATACGAACGACGCTAAATTGTTCTTTAAATAAGCGATGAGTAAAACAATACTAAATTTACACTTGTAATTACCGTGCTCTTTTCATATGAAAGCAAGAAAGAATCTTTAAGAGTATACAAATATCAATGACATCAGCGTATCAGGATGTCTTTTAGAAGTTTGCACACATACACACTTACTTAAATTCGTATGTTAATTGGGAGTTTAAATATCTGGTCACTATGATGATTCTACAAATAACAAACATATTTTGATATATGTTTAATGATAAGATATTATTTTAAACTGCCTAAAAATAAATTACATATTATACGACATAGTGTATGTGTTATTTACTTTTTCCATAACTATTAATTATAAACGCAATATATAATCACATTATGTACCTTTTGTATGATGCTCCTGTATCATTCAAAAATTTCCACACGACTGGATCAGTTGCATTCTTGAGAGCGAGGTCGATGATGTTTTTGACAGCATAGCAAAACAGAGAGTCCTGTATCATGTAGTTTCCTAAGGGGTAGTAAACAATTAATTATCAACGTGACGAATCCAATTAATAGTTGAATTCTAACTCATTATTTGCTTATACACCTGTCATATTGCATTATTAACGATTAAATATTTATATTGCCATTGGTTTATACTAATCAGTATACATTGTTTGCGAATACATTTGTTCAACAGAAATTTGAATTGCAAGGTATATTTATAAATGCGTACTATTCAGGCAAACTTGAAATGGGCAATGATCATATTTTTATGAGGGAAACGTCTTTCTAGAGCAAACTTATTCCTGTTATGTTATACATTTATAGGGTCTGTTTTTGGTGTTCTGTTAAAAGCATCGCTAACAAGAGCTGGACATATTTCGTTGTATCACCATAGTATAACATGACACCTTTGAATCTACACGAAACTTGCTCAGAACACTTGCTGTAAATATGTCTCTACTGATTTTAAAATGGTCTGCGAAACAAAAATCCTGACTGCTTGGGGGTGGGTCACATTCCCTTGTTCATACTCTAAGAAATAACAATATTTTATAAATTGCAATGAATCTTGCTCAGATAACGTAATCTCATTATCCCCTGACTAGTTCAACTTGGTTCCAGATCTTTAAAAAGCATGTCTTCCAGGTTTAGGTTTATATATGCATACTTCGGAACTTTGTGAACACATTCATTATACAATGTTTCTCCCAGTTTTCACATAACGTTCTAAGAACATTTTATGCCTAAATTCTTTTGATGTTTTGATGAGTTCAAAAATGCTTTTCTTTTCGTTGTAAAACATGACCACCAGGGAGTGGGGTAGTTTTTCTCATATCGCTATAGTGAAAGTTTTTTATGCCTCCGGTAGGGTGGCATATAGCAGTTGAACTGTCCGTCCGTCCGTCTGTCAGTCTGTGTGTCAGTCCGAAAACTTTAACGTTGGTCATAACTTTTGCAATATTGAAGATAGCAACTTGATATTTGGCATGCATGTGTATCTCATGGAGCTGCACATTTTGAGTGGTGAAAGGTCAAGGTCAAGGTCATCCTTCAAGGTCAAAGATCATTTGTTTTCAAAGCGGCGCAGTTGGGGGCATTGTGTTTCTGACAAACACATCTCTTGTTAAATACTGAAGCTCATTACAGTTTAGTTTCGTGTACCAGATAGAGCCCTGAGTGCATTTCGTCTATCTAGTTTAAAATCTGTACATGTTATCTTATCATGAATATATTCTATATTTTGTTTTAAAAGTGTTGGTGCTGTAATACAACATGTTCAGACATTAAATGGCATAACTAAACCATTCAAATATTTATGAAAAAATCTTTAAAACACAGTGAATGTACAAGTTTAACGTTACCAAATGCTTCTGGGTCCAAAGTGGCATTCTTTAAGCCTTGCACAAAGACGGAGTTTAATGCAGCTTTACGGTAGGCAGCGGTCTGCGCCCATAAATACTCGGAGAGTGGGATACCATTTCCTGGTGCATTAACTGGGGTATCAAGAAGAATTCTTTTGGTTCGCCTGTCGTCAGTGCTAGAAATACATGTTTATTAAGTCAATCATGCGTGCATTGATCAACAAACATAACCGTGTTTGTTAATTAATGTAGAGATAGCATATTAACGCAATACCAAAAGGTTTTCTGTCTCTCATTTTGAGTAATGAATGACCACAATGAATTAATTGCTGTATGAACTCGAACAAGCTGCTGCACTGAAATAGTGGGATAATATTATTAAAATCCGTTGATAATCGTAGCCGATTCGAAATGTTGATAATTAATACCGTTTATGATTGATATTTAAAGAGATATGTATATATCCACGTATAGAACTTTCATAAATCGTAATGGTAACACTGCAAAGCCATTGACTTGTTGTTGTCAAGTTCGATACTAAAAACATATATTGTCTTTTAATGCCTTTTCCTATTCGAGAATAATTTGTATATGGAATGAACTTTTTTTTACCATTATTACGTGTGAAAATACGCGTTTTCACCAATGTATCAGCATATCAGAACAGTTTGAATACTTACAAGTATATTGCTTGCATGCGAATCGCCATAGAGACCACGAGTGAAAGCGAATGTGAACTAGTTATTTTGTTACTTGTATTGCTATAACATACGCAATATACTGGTAAAAACCACAATACAATTAATATATACTAATTGTTTTCAGATTTAAATTTAATTTCAGTTAATTCATTAAAGTCAAGAGGTACACAAAATTGTGAACAGAAATAACAGAATACAAATCTGATATGAACCCGTGTTATTACGTGAAAGAGCCGAACTCTCATCGCTTTAATATGTTAATCGTTATCGCATAGGCAGAAACAAATGTCCTCGTTTTCATCGTATTTCCTTGCGGACAGAGTCGAATATTCGGCGAAAGAAAATGAGTGCCAGGGTAAACTTATCGTGTAATACCTAAACAATATATGCAACTTAACAAAATGTTACTAAACCAAATGTGACCGTACACGTGATGTGTAACAAGGAATGGAATCAAATACCCTTGAAACTAACAAACTTCAAGAATCTGTCGGTATTTCGCACGACTGCAATATCATTACTCACGTGCTTTGGTCGCTGCCGAACACATCCATCGCCACCATAGCAACTGCAAGAATGACTAGGTAACGGATCATGCTATCGTTTCTTTGTATCGCTGGAAAGGTAATCACGTTTATTTTTTTGAGAAAACATTGTAAACATGTTTCAATGAATTTAACAAATCTTGGTGATTACATGTTGTGTGTATGTAGCCATACACAGACCTTACTTGGGATTGTTTTTGGGATAAGTCAAATCAAGGTCGACAAAACTGTTACTAAAATAACAACAACAGCAGCAACAACGCAGTTTTCGTTCATTAGCTTGACTTTTCATGTACGCGTTTATTTTGTGCGCTCGCAGCTAACATGAAGACCTAGTTTGGAATTGCACAATTATTTAATTAAATTCAAACGATTTGTTAAACGTTGAAAACCTGGTTTTGTGCATTTGTTTTTATTTGTATTTTAAAAATAACATTCATTAATTAAGTACATAATTTATCAATCAATAGTTTATGATGAACTTGACGTTAGACTGTTGTGATTATTTTAATCTGAAAACATCATTGAATATGAGTAAAACATAAAAAGCTATTCAATTTCATAACAGCACAATCGAGAATAACTCTATATTCATTATTTCTGACGTTGTTCCGTACATACCGTGTTATCCCAAATGGCTGGAACAATGAACTTATCCGGACCCGAGCTAGTTTTATAGAGCATTATGACGTTCGAGGTCATTCACCAACTTCAAAACATGTGAGGCCATGCAGGCATCATCATGTTCTACTTTAGACTTTACATTTTAGTTTTTACTGATTATGCCAATGACCCGTGTGTTCAAGTCATTTCAGCGAAAACATTAATTGAAAGTTGATAATAATAAAAAGTTTAAGACGCTTATAGAATTCTTATAAATAAATTATTCTTCTGTAAAAATCATGTGCCGACACCGATATTGCAGTCTTTTTTAAAACGAAAAATGCTTTAACGTGTAAATAAATGATTATAAAATATTCGCCTAGCAACCGTGCGCATATATGACCCATATAGGCTGCCCCATGTGGTTATTATTCCTGCCTGAACAACCATGTTGTTCCAAAAATAGAAACACTCATTGATTTCTGGAAACAAAAGACGAAAGACGAAACATTTGTTTCGGCCCCTTGTCCACACCTTACGCCGTTTCAAGGCTATTGTGGTGTCCGAAAATATGAACTGATTTGGAACTGCGGTAAAATATCAGAACAACATCGTAGATAACAACTTGTTAATGTGCAATATGCTTTGATGGGTCATTGGCTGGAACAATGAACTTATCCGGACCACAGCGAGTTTTATAGAGCATTATGACGTTCGAGGTCATTCACCAACTTCAAAACATGTGAGGCCATGCAGGAATCATCCTTTACCACTTTGGACTTTACATTTTAGCCTTGCTTTGTGAAAAGGGGGTTAAATGCATGTGCGTAAAGTGTCGTACTAGATTATCCTGTGCAGTCCGCAAAGACTAAGCAGGGACGTCACTTTCCGCCTAAACTGGATTTTCGTCAACAATGGTCTTCCTTTAAACGAAAAAATACAATAAAAGTGGAAAGTGTCGCCCCATGATTAGCTTGTGAGGACTACATAGGCTAATCTTGGACGACACTTTACGCACATGCATTAAACCCCCTTTTCACAGAGCGAGGCTCATTTTAATTTCGACTGAGTATGCCAATGAACATTATGTACAAGTCATTTCAGAGAACACATAATAGTTTTTAATCATGAAATATTTTAAAGCTGATAGCAATCTAGTTAATATATTATTTTCAGTAATTAACATGTGCCGAAGATGATAATTGTGTCTGCTTTAAAACGAAAAATGTATACACACGAACGTTATGATAATAACATTTACATTTACTATTCACCCAGCAAACTGCGCATATGGGACCCATATAAGCTGGTCCCATGGGTTTATTATTCCAGCCTGAACAAGCATGTGGTTCAAATGTTGCTGTCGTATTCGTGTAAAAATATGAATATGTCAAAAGTATTTGAATTGAAGATTGCTTGAAACAAATACACGAAATAATTGCTTTTTTTTATCGCAAGCACTATTTGTTTCAGCTCATTTCCCGCGACGGTTTTAACGACCGCAATTAATTTCACCGACGGCATTAAAGACAAAAATAACAGCACCCCTTGATTTCTGGAAACATTAGTTTCGGCCCCTTGTCCGCACCTTACGCCGTTTTAAGGCTACTGTACTGTACGATATCGGAACTGAGTTGGTACTGCGGTACAATACCGGAACAAAGTCGTAGATAAGAACTTTGATGTGCAAGTTGCTGTGATGGGTCATTGTATCGATATTTTGTTCCGTTTATCTTAGAAACTAACCGATTAACTTTGCCGTGTTGAAGTAGTCGTGTTAATGGATTTAAACTGCGACCGTAAAACCGGATTGAACCAGCTGACAACAAGCTCTTTCTACAAATTTTGCTTTTTCTTATACTTATACCTTTCAAAATAAAAGACATGCAGATTGACACGAGTCTGATATTTCTAAAGTGTTCATCAATATTGATTGAGCATCAACTAATAGAGTTTAAAAAAATATGGAAACATACTTTTAGTTGATTGCTGCGTGGCTGGTCACGGTAATGCGATTGGGTGGCTAGTCACTGTTACGCCATTGGTTGGCTGGTCACTGTCATGCCATTGGGTGGCTGGTCACTGTCATGTCAATGTATGGCTGGTCACTGTAATGCCATTGAGTGGCTTGTCACTGGTCACTGTAATGTCATTGGTTAACTGGTCACTGTCATGCCATTGGATGGCTGGTCACTGGTCACTGTAATGCCATTAGGTGGCTGGTCATTGGTCACTGTTANACGAAAAATGTATACACACGAACGTTATGATAATAACATTTACATTTACTATTCACCCAGCAAACTGCGCATATGGGACCCATATAAGCTGGTCCCATGGGTTTATTATTCCAGCCTGAACAAGCATGTGGTTCAAATGTTGCTGTCGTATTCGTGTAAAAATATGAATATGTCAAAAGTATTTGAATTGAAAATTGCTTGAAACAAATACACGAAATAATTGCTTTTTTTTTTATCACAAGCACTATTTGTTTCAGCTCATTTCCCGCGACGGTTTTAACGACCGCAATTAATTTCACCGACGGCATTAAAGAAAAAAATAACAGCACCCCTTGATTTCTGGAAACATTCGTTTCGGCCCCTTGTCCGCACCTTACGCCGTTTTAAGGCTACTGTACTGTACGAAAATCGGAACTGAGTTGGTACAGCGGTACAATACCAGAACAAAGTCGTAGATAAGAACTTTGATGTGCAAGTTGCTGTGATGGGTCATTGTAATCGTATGATATTTTTGTTCCGTTTATTTTAGAAACTAACTGATTACCTTTGCCGTGATGAAGTAGTCGTGTTAATGGATTTAAACTGCGACCGGAAAACCGGATTGAACCAGCTGACAACAAGCTCTTTCTACAAATTTTGCTTTTTCGTATACTTATACCTTTTAAAATTAAAGACATGCAGATTGACACGAGTCTGGTATTTCTAAAGTGTTCATCAATATTGATTGAGCATCAACTAATTGAGTTTAAAAAAATATGGAAACATACTTTTAGTTGATTGCTGCATGGCTGGTCACGGTAATGCGATTGGGTGGCTAGTCACTGTTACGCCATTGGGTGGCTGGTCACTGTCATGCCATTGGGTGGCTGGTCACTGTCATGCCAATGTATGGCTGGTCACTGTAATGCCATTGAGTGGCTTGTCACTGGTCACTTTAATGCCATTGGTTTACTGGTCACTGTCATGCCATTGGATGGCTGTTCACTGGTCACCGTAATGCCATTAGGTGGCTGGTCATTGGTCACTGTTATGCCATTGGGTTGCTGGTCACTGTCATGTCATTGGTTAGCTGGTCACTAGTCACTGTAATGCCATTGTGTGTCTGGTCCCTGTCATGCCATTGGGTTGTTGGTCACTTTCATGCCATAAGGTTGCTGGTAACTGTCATGCCATTGGGCGGCTGGTCACTGTCATGCCATTGGGTGGCTGGTCACTGTCATGCCTTTGGGTGGCTGGTCACTGTCATGCCATTGGGTTGCTGGTCACTATCATGCAATAAGGTTGCTGGTCACTGTCATGCCATTGGGTGGCCGGTCAATGTCATGCCATTTAGTGGCTGGTCACTGTCATGTCATTTGGTGGCTGGTCACTGTCATGCAATTAAGTTACTGGTCACTACCATGCAATTGGGTGGCTGGTCACTGTCATGCCATTGGATGGCTGGTCACTGGTCACTGTCATGCCATTGGGTGGCTGGTCACTGCCATGCCATTTGGTGGCTGGTCACTTTAATGCCATTGGATGGCTGGTGACTGTCATGCCATTGTGTGGCTTGTCACTGTAGTATCATTGGGTGGCTTATTACTGTCATGCCATTGGGTGTCTGGTCACTGTCATGCCATTGGGTTGCTGGTCACTCTAATGCCATTGTGTGGCTGGTTACTGACATGTCATTTTTTGGCTGGTCACTGTAATGTCATTGGGTGGCTTGTCACTGTCATGCCATTGGGTGGCTGGTCACTGACATGCTGGTCACTGGTCACTGTTATGCCATTGAGTGGCTGGTCACACTCATGCCACTGGGTGGCTGGTCACTAGTAACCGTTATACCATTGGGGCTGGTCACTGTCAGGCCATTGGGTTGCTGGTCACAGTGATGTCATTGGGTGGCTGGACACTGGTCACTGTAATACCTTTTGGTGGCTGGTAACTGTCATGCCATTGAATGGCTGGTCACTGGTCACTTTAATGTCATTGGGTGGCTGGTCAATTTCATGCCATTTGGTGGCAGGTCACTGTCATGCCATTGGGTTATTGGCACTTTAATGCGATTGGATGGCTTGCCACGGGTCACTTTAACGCCATTGGACCTATTTCCAAAGCGTTGGTGTCCAGTATTGTAAGTCACACATGTGATTTTCTTTTTGCAGAAACACACTTGCAAGCATATTGATATATGTCAAGGTATGCCAGAAGCTTCTTATTACTTCTAGCTGTAATTCTTATTAAGCTGAAATATATTCTGAAAGCCATGTACGGGTGTTCATGCTACGAAGATTTTTCAAATGGATGTCAAATTTAAGTGACAAGCCATCAAAGACCGTTAGCTTACAATAGACTCTGCTCCCCCAAGGAATACATTTCAGAACTAGGTTTTTATGAATTACCAGACCGAAAAAACATTCATTTGCAGATAGGCTGAAAAAATTGCGGTTTTGGATATTTTTTATATTTTTTATTTTTATATATATATTTATAATATCTTTTATAGATGGACCACATTTCTTCGCATACTTTCAACTATAAAACCTTTCCCGACACTTTTTACCTACAATTATGTGCGTAGTATTCGATTCACAATCCACGTTTTTGCATTCATGTTTTTTTTTAATTGTTTGTCTGCATACGTACACTTGATTGAGATTGTTTTAGACGCGTTTCGTTTGTGATTAATTTTGAGGTTAATGTTAGGTGTGGCTAACCTTCAAACCGGTTAGAACCTCGAATTATCATATATATTTATAGATTGCTTTAAGTTGTTCGTTAAGTTATTTTTTTAGTTGATTCAAACTTAAAACAGTAATCCCATATTAGCATGATCCCTTAGTCCAAGTTCGAACACTTTACTTAAAAATGTATCAAACTAAGGGTCTAGAAATGTAAAATTTAAACTAAAAAGACAGATGTTAACTGTTCAGACTTAAGTATTATCATCACACTTATAAAGATACCTTGTATCAATTAAGTATTGGATTGGTTGAGTAAAGGTTATTATAACTAAGTTAAAACAATGGATTTTTCTTCATGTCTTAAAACAAATTGTGTTATGTTTATGATGCTTCATACCTAAATACCTTTGAACCACACCAGATATGTGATTGCCCAAGAGGTGGGTGGGGAAGGGTCACTGTAAGACAAAATTGATTTTTGAATCACAATTACTTGAAAACAGATAAAGACTTTGTAATTAAACTTCATACATAGATAATTTATGTTTAGAGATTTTAACTCGGTTAGGACTTCTCATGGCAAAACTCACTGTAACTCAAAAGAGAAAATGGTTTCGACCTATTTTTTAGAATTTGTCAGGCTTCTTTAATGTTGACAGGCGTGACCTCATGTATTTCAATATATATGTTATCCAAAATATGTGAACCGGATGGTTATTGAAGCAGTAAGAAGTTCACTTCAGAAAGCATAATTGTTCATAGTTTTTTTCTTACAGTTGAGGTTACGAATGGAGATTCCGTCCTTATCGTCAGTCTGATGAAACATCTTGTGGACTTGAAAGTATCATGTAAATTAACGGAATTAATTGAAATGAAAATTTCCTATTCGACCGAACTACGACATTATTCATATACATGTACATGTCACTTGGTAAAGGTATTGCGTTCAGTTTCCTGTTAAGCTAATTTCGAGTGTATGTATTATAACAAAATATCAAAACATAGACATTACTTAAGCTTTAGACACTGACGGAATGAATCATGAACACAGGTAAACACCTATCGTGAACACTTAATTTTCTCAAGTAAGCTATCCGTCATTAAGTCCAAAAATTTTCTACCGAGAGTTGTTTCATTATTCCTAATATTTTGGGACCTGATCGTGTGCTCCGTACAATCATCGCACCTCATATTTTTTTTAATTCAGAAAGCAGTTATATAACCGAATGGTTTCAATGATTCAAGAAGCATCATACTGTCATTACGGAAATGAACATATATTTTCTTTTCAGCGCATCACACATTTTATTCATGTGATGGATTTGTTTGATATNATGATGTCTGTAATCTATCTTGTAAACACATTCTGGAATAATTTTTTTTTAACCAAATGAGCTTAACATCACTGTATCTTAACAATATTTTAGATCGGACATATGTAACGTAACTTTATTTGTTGTTTCTTTCGTTTGTTTGACAATGTTGTCATATCACACATAAACACGTTTGTGTCGAACAGGATGTGAAAGGAACAGTTTGCATCTATTCACTGTTAAACTATTGGCATCAAAAAGAGATAACCAACGGGACCAAGCTATACTCGTGACCCGGATTGATATCTTCGCGTAGTTTCTATTTAGTCGAAGTCCTCTTTAGTATTTCTGACCCACAGAACGAAGAGGCGATGTGAGTATAAGGTTTGATCGAAATATTGCTTTTTCTGAAAACGGAACAGGGTTCTTTTTAATATAAAATAGAATGATTTGACATTAAGGGATTTTTTTCCATTTGATGGGATGTTCTTGCTAACATATGCATTTTAAAGATCTGTTTGAATTGATCTATACGTGTTTGTAATGGTGATCATAACGGAGAAGATTGAGGTTTAAACTGTTTAAACACCAGTGCAGTGCATTTACACTATAACTTTGGTAAAACCAGGTTTGATTTTACCTAACATTTGTTGTTAAATTTGTATGATTTGGAAACGGCATTGGAAGCAAAACAACGAAGCGTGAGTTCTTGTTTCACATTCCACACGGTTATTCGGTTCATGAAAATGATGACAGTTCATATTTATTATATTTTTACAGTTTGTATTTATTAAATTAGAATGTATAACATTTCATTTGAAAAGGTGAAACACTTAACCACGTCATGCAGAGTGTGTTCTTGGTTTTATTCAATGTTCGACTTTTGAAGTCTCTGATAATAAGACATCACGTTCAGACCATGTAACTATCATTCCTAGTGAGAACACTTTGACCTATCTGGCAATATGTCTGTGCTGTAAACATGTGTTATATGGGTCGAATAAAAAACGTTAGATATCGGCATGTATTATACGGTTGTGTTAGATTGTCAATTTTTAATGTCGAAAGGCAAGACAGTTGTAGCTGCATTACTCTGTTTGCTGGAACAATTATATCAAAATGACCATTATTTACATTTAACATTTAAACAGTAGTATATATTTAATGTTATTTATTCCTTTTGATTAGATTTTCTCACAAATGACAGTTTCATCCGAAAAGTTCTGAAGTGGTCTTTCTGACGTTTACCTTATTTCACATCCATGTCAACATAACTAACAATTGATTTTGTATAAATGAATTGGATAAAGATTAAACGATCTCTCAAAATCATATCTCTTTTTCCAGATCACCATGCTTCTATTCGCAGGGTTAGTGTTACTCGCATGGAAAGGTACCGCCATTTGTTAGACTTGACATTAAATTCATGTTTGTGAATACTAAACCTACCTTGTTTACCACAAGCATTTTTAGAACTATTTGTAACAATTAAAACAATTCTTTACACATCTCTACTTTAATGGTAATCCAAAGTAACAAAGAAAAGTTGTTTGTGCCGTTAGAAAAACCGTTCCCTTGTTCACACCCCAACATTCTAAACAGGACAGGTAGATGTGTTTTCCGTTCGTTTGTTTGTGGTGTCACGCGAAACTAAATTAAAATACTGCTGCTAGTGGGATGAACTTTTCCAAACTCGTAAAACGTTCGCACCAACATATATTGTTTTATTACGCCATTATGAGAGTCCCTTCTTAATGAAAAAAGAACACGTGCGAGTAACTCAAAACGTTTTCATGCTTAAATGATAATACTTTATCCAGCATACGCACCCGAGTATTTTGGTGTGTTGTTTCAGCATAAGTGGAGTTTTGAGACATAGTGGAATGTGAGGGCATGTCTCATTTTAAAGGTGTTACTGTTAGGAAAGATTTGCCTTTTCTTTATAAAAGCGCTATGAATGACATTTACATGACGTTCCACTAAACGCGCTACTGACAACGTTTGTGTTGTGTCTGTAATATGGTTAAGTTATATTTTTCTTCAAGTGCACGATTTTTTTGTTGTGATTTAAAATTCCACTGGAGGCGAGTATCCAAAAAAAAACACTACACATTTTGGCATCCTATTTGTTTATAAGCATTGTTACAATAAAAATAAGCATCGAAAGCAAGAGAATGCCCTGTTTAAAAAGGTTTATTTGTTTAGGGATTTAACCGTCGAATTATCCATTTTAAAAGAATTTCACATAAAACACGTTCGTATGTATTCGAATTTTTTATAACAGAAGAAGCAAAAGGGAAAAGTACTAAAAATAAGATCAGTGTGTTTTTTCAATGACTTTATTTAACAGCCCCAATGACAGTCGGGTTGGTGTGTCTAGCCTGTGACCAAGTCTCGAGCATACGTGATTGTTCGAACATCCAAACTTGCGGTCCACAAGAGGTATACACATGCATTTCATCACTATATCCAGATGTCCGTCTATATCCCTTCGACTCTATGCATATGTTTTATCAACACACAGTAACGTCAAAAATGTTTGTAATTTTTACACTATTCAAATATTTCAATACGGGTCGAACATACATAAACGTACTTTTACTTGTATTCTACGCTTACCTTCTGTCATGTGTATCCAAAAATGTGATTCACTGTATTAATTATATTTATAAAACATGACAACGTGTTATTGAATCTTTTTTTAATATTTAGGTATTGCATATAAAAAGCCAAAGGTAATATTTTTCTATTTCATGACATTGTTTTACGTCAAAATAAAACACAGTAAAACAATGGGTTTTTCATTGGTAAATGTACGTATTCTAACGGCTGATAATTGCACAAGAAAGGCCCCAGGACTTTGTTTCTATGGCAACTTGTTGATATCGTATGTTGCACATAATTTTTATTTGATGTAAACGTGTAAATGCATATATCAATAGTTCATGTTAAAGCTTTTCGAAGATGTATATTACCAGATATTCGTTTCCAACAGCTGCTATATTTCAGATCTGCTATTTAGACAAACATTTGTCAGTACAAGGGCACGTGACATATCAAGGAGGTTGCAGGGACCGTCAAGTATGTTCTAATTCGCGTTTGATATAAAGATAAATTTAGCGTGTTTGATTTTAAATAATTTACGATAATTTAATGTTGAATCATTGATGCTTGTAAGCAGTATTCGTTTTGCTAACCTAAGACCTGAAATTGGTCTGATAATGGTTACTTACAATAAATAAGCAACAACACATACACATTCCATTGCAAAAAAAAATTTTTTTTTTGAAAAGATACAATCAAGCTTTTTACATTATGGATTTATTTCACTAAACACTGGTTAATCACGATTTATTATCAATTAAAATAAATATGCTGAAAACGTAATGATTATCTAATATCCACATACATTGAGATTATTACAATGCACGACGAAGAGTTCTTTCATTTTAGATTGTATTGGTATATAATTTATAATATTTATATATTTGTTACAACAACATACAGTTTCAATATACCCAATAGTGAGTTTCGAATTAAATAGTATATTACTCTTTCAATAAATGAATACATAATTTTATACATACGAAACATATGTTTTGTTTAGTTTTGTGTTTTCGAAATATCCATTTCCCCCCACAGTTTAAGTAATCAAAGAAAGGAAAGCAACTAAACGTTATCGTTCGGAGACAGACTATGTGATTTGTAACTTTTCGGCACAAAACAAAACTAATTTTCCAAACTTTCACCCAAAAGTTAATTGTTCAGGGTTATGGATCTTACATTACGGATAGTTTATTTTGTGGAACGAGCTCCTGGTATGCTAAACTCATATGTTGTAGTATATCATTCAAATGTTATTATATTTCACGTCAGCGATGTCCGTCCGTCCTAGGTGGAAGGCCTGACAATGGAGTGATTTGTTCCCAGTGTTGCGACCAACCCTGGTGTCAGGCCTCACTTTGCGGAGGCACAGGTAACTTGTTCTTTAAAAGCGCGTATAACATGTGTAATTTAAGTGTACATGTATACTAGAAGTATTCCATGAACAAATTTAACATTAGACATGCGTCCGCATGACATGAGTGTCATTATATTTCAATCATGTCTCAAAACAACACTTTTTTTTAACATAAATCAACATTATTTGGAGACGACCACGAAAATTGAACATAATAATTATTAAAATCTGTGTGTATATATATATAATCTGTGTGTATATATATATATATATACAAAAATGTTCAACTTCAGCAGATTAAATACATTAAAAAAGTTGTATTCTAAGTAAACACTTCTTTTAAAAGAACGCAAATCTGCCA
>VMBQ01007784.1:0-42981 GCA_007657795.1 Dreissena rostriformis | reverse complement strand
CGATCGATCGATCGATCGAATCGAAACATACAACGTTTTACACTTTACAGTTGTATAAAAGAAATATTAAAATGTTTGTATTTAAGCATTTAAAAGCATTTTTAAAAATGGTCTGTTAAACACATGAGCTGATTATTCAACACGTGCAACATTTCTGGTGATGAATATTACTGGCGGGCTTTCCTTCTCATAGTTGTGACTATTGATTATAAAACTGTTTTGTTTGTCTCTCTTTGATCATGACAAGCATGAAAATATGTGTTTTCAAATACTGATCACACAATTTAAATTTCGTGCTAATATATTTAACGACAAATATACTGGAAGGAATATTTAAGCAGAAAAAAACATGCATACAATGACAAGTAGGTTGTACGAGACCATATTAATGAGAGTTTATCTTAAACGCTTAAGTATGAAATAGTTTCAAATTGAAGTAATACTTCAGAAAATAATTGAAACATAATTATATTAATATTGGACATTTAAAATCAAAACACATGACGTTAATTACATCAGATGTATTGCATTGTGTTATAACAATTCATTTATTTCAAATATATTTTGTATTTATGAAAATGGATACGGATGTGCGCCACTGTTATCTCTTTGTAACGTAGTAAATATGATCTTTACTGTAATGGATTTAATTATTTTACAGATTCTTCCAGTTTGGTCTCTCCCGCACTTTCGGGATTCTGGATTGTTTTAAATAGTGTGGATCCAGCCCATTGTGCAGATCCTCCAGCACTGCCCTGCATAGAACACGTTGAATTGCGCTTTGTCACATGTTCTTCTACCTGGCTGCGTAGTCTGTTGACACAAGATCATGAGGTGATATGTAACCTACATTATTGCAAAATAACATCTTGCGTAGACGAATCAGACAGAAGATTAATCAAAGATACACATTTTGATGAAGCAACAATAACGACAGGTATAAACAATACAATAACCATGCGCGATTTTAATGACAGTACCGGCCTGTGGAAGGCTCTCCATGGTCTGAATATCAAAAGTCTGAGTCTGATAGATGGGTTTAGATGTTTTACATCAGTGCATCATGCAAAGTCTTTGGCGCAGGGACTATCATCGCTCACTCATCTAGAAACGCTTAGTGTTCACAAAAATTTTGACAGTACCAGGCTGTTGAAGGCTCTCCATGGCCTGAATATCAAGAGTTTGAGTATACGTTTCACATTTTTATCTGAACGTGTATGGTCCAGTAATGCACAGTTGTTGTCGCAGTCACTATTATCGCTCAAACAGCTGGAAACGCTTTCAATACATGTGAAAACATATATAGACATACAGCTACCTAAATCATTGAAGTATTTAAATATCTTCTGTCAGGAACTGCTTCCATCCAAATTATTTGAACTTGTGGACACACTGACTTTCTTTTCTCATATAATTGGGATAAAGCTGGAATTCGGTTGTGCTTCATCCGAATGTTACTTGATTAAAACAGTCCCACTGGAGGAATACATTGCCATCAAACAGAAACTGGAGACATCAACGAAGGTTAGAGTGAAAGGCTTTCGAATATTAGACCGGATATGTTACAAAGATGTTTTTGATCTTAGTGTTATTTGTGGTATTTGTTATGCTGATCCCGCATCTGCCTGGTCTGTGCGTGACATTGGTGGTGTCAATGACGATAATCAGGATGATGATTACGTTACAGATGATGCATATGAAGGATTCGTAATGGCAATGAATCATGCAATCACCAATCGAATTTCAATGCGACTTCTAATTAATTCCAGTCTCTAAGAAGTGCATACTTATGTGAAAAAATGTATTATGTGCGCCTGTATTTTTTTAATACGAATGATATTTCTGACTTGGATATCATACACAGATTGGTGCATTCGGTTACGTAAAAAATGCAATTCAGTAATCACAAAAAATCGTTTAATTTGTGTAACGGTTTTGTGTAAGGTAAATGTTGTTGACAAATATTTGATTTTTTACATGCCATTTTCAACGCATTCGAAGTGTACAAAAAAATAGCTTAATAATTTATTTCCATTGCACGTTAAAATACGTGCATGTATATGTACACGTTGTGAACATTTTTCAGAACTGCTTTCAAAATATTTGGCTCCGCCCATTAATATTGCAAAATAATCGTACTCTAAAACGTTTGGCAATAGAAAGTGACCTGTTAAGTTGTAAGAAAACAAAGTTGCCTACCTTTAGTTTTCATTTTGTTTATATAATTTTCAAAGAAATAAATTAGTCTATACTATTATGTTACACTATATTTTGTGTATTCTAGCCGAATGCCTATCTCAAATGTTGCTATGCATTTACTAGTTTTATACACACATGCTATGGTAATAACTCTTAATATGAATTGTTGATTCCTTACATCCGGTTTTGCATTAACCCTTCAAAGGCGATGGCCCTAGTTGTATTCATTTGTGTGTTTTTTATTGTTTATTTTTTAATCTTGTCTATTGCGTGTGTACCGTTGTTGTTGTTTTTAGCCCTTTTACCACAATATTTGGCAATAAGTGTCTTGCAAAAAAAGAAAGGCTGCGTGCTTTAGTAATGTGTTTTTTGTATTATTCTAGAGCAGCTGAAGAAGCACTTTGTATATATTTTAATGAATTATATGTTCTGATTTTTTTCCTACTGACGATTTGAATGATAATTATGACAAGGCGATGCAATAAAGTTAGTGCAGCTGTGATATTGTTTATTTTGTAATAAATTTTAATGATGAAGATAACGATGAGTAGATGGATGATTTTGGGAAGAAAGGAGAAAACGGTGATGATAAGTGTTTTCTGATAATGCCGTCTCTTATGGTGATAACGATTATGAACGTTATGCTGATTATGGTAAAAAGTATGATCTCGATAACGAGGGGAGTAGAAAGCTCAAGAAAATGATGATGATTATGCTGCTGCTTATGAGGATGGTGATCATGAACATGGTGATGATGAGAGGAGGAGTGGAACAAGCAGGAGGTAAACTTATGAAAATGATGATAATATTTAGGATTATTATATCGTTTAGCGACCATAAACTAGTTTAAACCCCCAATGTAAAGCTTTAAATTGACCGCTCCAAGGCGGGGACCCAAGTTTCACTTGTTCGTTTGTTTTGGTATTGTGTTTTGTTTTGTTTCTATATGTATTTCATTTGGTCACTTGCCTCAAATACATGACCTTTTTGTGATGATAAAAGTTACATCCTGCTGATGATATTGGAGCTTCACAATCTTTATACTGATGTTTTGTTTAAAAAAAAAACAACACATACCTTTCATCGGCAGATTTAGAGGGGTAGGGGCGGAAACGGCATACGCCCTCAACAAATATTTGCCAAGATTGGACTTGTTTCAATCATATTAACTTATTTAGACAGTGTTATGTGATGTGCTGTTATGTCAATATAAAGGAAATTATTTGTTAGCATATGTTTCTGTAGAACTTATTTTTCGCTAAATTTATGTTATTCGATTAGCTTTTTATNTATGACCTTTTACCTTGAATTAAGAACTGGACTTTTCATCTGAGAGCATGGGAGTTTTACGTGAAACATTGTCTGGCCAGGTGGAATATTTTACCTGAGTTTTACGTGAAACATTGTCTGGCCAGGTGGAATATTTTACCTAAGTATATGTTATATTAAAGGCTTTAAAAAGTTATAGAATTAAAACCAAAAATGAAATATAATGCGAGTTAAAAAATAATGTTGCTGAAAAAATTATAATGCACAGCCTTCACGCTCTCTGAAAATATTAAAGCAAAATTTGGTTAAAAAAAGCAATGAATTTGTCCTAGTGCAATGATGTCCAAATCCTACAATTTCCAACCAAGTATTTTATTGTAAGTTACTAACTGGTGAGTGTTTTCAGGCCATAGCACATGATATCTATATCTGTGAGCCCCACATTGTCCAATTGTAGGTAACACAGTCTGCGATGTAGGAACACCATGGCCTAAAAAAAGAGACAACAGATGCATTAAGCTTTGGATCTTGCTTACTTGATTTAGCTATTTAACACCGGATTCAACAACTTGTTTCTCACATATGATCTTTACAATGTATTGGTGTGATAAACATGTAATAATAAAATGTAGATTACCATATCAAAATAATTTGTAATTCATCATAATTTTTTATTAAAAAAATGACAGTACATAAAAAAAAACATTTTTAGAGACTCTTATTCCAGGGATTACAAAAAATAGCATATGTGGTGAAAATTGCTCTGTTAACACTACATTGATGGGCTTCTTTTTGAAGCATTTTGCAAATCAGTCCAAGTTTGTATGGCACCCCGACTCACCCTGCGCTCGTCCTCCTCCCATACAGGGTCCCGTGTGCTGTCGTTCTTGTCACAGGTCACGACCTTGAACCCTTGGTGACCTTCACCCTTGTGGCGAGGACAGACAGGGGCTATGGCTGCGCACTGGGACTGGAACTTGCCTGGGATAAACACTAACAAACTATATTCGGTGATGCAGTGAAAGTTATCAAAACATTTCAACTCTACAAAAACATTTGCCTTATTCTATTGGTTTGCAGAAATGGATACATTCTTACTACAGGCCTTTTTCTGTCTATTTGGGGAAAAAGTACCTAGCAAAATGGGGATTTTTCGAGTCGTGAAATATTCCAAATGGGGAAGAATTTTCATCGACAAAAGCATTATTTGGGCAGGGGTTTTACAGCCATTTTGGATAAAAATCATANACAGTCAAATTGTGATTATACAAAATGACAATAATGCAAAATGACAACTTACTTAGAAATGCCTCCTTGTTTTAAATTAATATTTTCTATTCATTCTATCAATCTTTATACTTCATATTTTGTATCCTTATGCATATTTTTATTTTATTATTAACCAACCAACCAAATTATTTATGTGTTTGTGTTTATCACAATATACAGTACTTTCAGGTGCATCCCACAATAAATTAATATAGCAATTACGCTTGGTTCAAACTTATTTCCATGTTTATTGTATTTTAGTCATATGTACATTTTAGTACATTATTTCCATGTTTATTGTATTTTAGTCATATGTACATTTTAGTACATTGTAGTAGTAAAATGATATGCTGGAAATAAATTGGGGTAGGTTAAACTTTACAAAATCAGGTTTGCTCGGTCACGAACTGACTGGTTTACTACAGTACAGCCTTGCATATAGGGTTACCTGGTACAATGATCTTGTCTCTTGATCGTTTCTTGGCCCTGGCCTTTGAGACCTGCTGTCGGCTGTTCTTGATTTCCTCATAATTCACTTGGCAGCCAACGTCTTGCTTTACTTTCTTGCATATACATGCTAAAACAAAGTGGAAAACTTTAATAGATAAAGATCTGCTTTAGCCTTAGTCGACTGAAAGTAATGTATCTGTAAAAATGAAAGTCAATTTCATTCATTTCAGTAACATATTTTTCCTGTTAAGTGTGAAAGGAAAATATACACTTGACTTTATGTTTGGTAAAAACATTAAACAAGCATATTTTACTCAATTTACTAAAGAGGCCAATTATCCCAAGTGTACAGACTATAAAATCAGTGTCATGTGTCCATGTCCTTTACGTTTGTGAGATGTCCATTACATTTTTTTTCTGCAAGAGCATTTTTTATGCAAGTATTAAGAGAATGAGGCTAATGCAGCAGTCACTATAAGCTGTAAAATTACCTAATTATAAAAAACAAAATACTGGAGATTTTTTTGAAAGGAAAAAAAATACTGGTTANTGGGATTGTATTATAAAATTAAGTACATGGAATGCCATGTTATACAATCAAGAAGAACATGATAATCCTTACGCGCTCATCTGTCTTCAAACTGAGTTCAGAGTAAATGAATTGACCTGAAGACCTAGTGTTTACCCCAACTTGACCCAAATTCAAACATGGCCTCGATAAAATCACGAAAAACATTCAGTTTAGATAAAGTCTCTTCAAGATTTAGGGTTAAATGAGGCTTCTCGAGTGGTAATATGGTTTTTCTATGATTTGACATGGTGACCCCATTTTGGGAACACCTGACCTAGATTCAAACATAGCCTAGATATTGTCAAGATAAATATTTAAAGCATGTTTCATCAAGTGTGAGTTACACATGTGCTTCTAGAATCGTTACAAGGTTTTTCTCACATTTTACCTATTGACCTAGTTTTTGAACGAATGACACACAGATTACAACTCAGTCATGATTTTGTAAATATAAACATTATAACCAAGTTTCATTAAGACCGGATAAAAACGTGTCATCAGACTGCTAACGAAAAAAACGACGACACACGACACATTATGTTTATTTTTTAACGAACTAAGCAACCTGTCATAAACAATGAGGGACATATACATGTCAACTTATTTATGTAGTTAAACATACATGATTGCAGACCAAGTATAAGCAACGTGCAGGTTTTTATAAGCTAACCAGTGTTAACACAATACTTGTGATCCATAGTGTTATTTAATTAAACGCAAAATGAGTCATTACTCAATGTCATTTAGTGTTTTGTAATTAAAAAAAAATAAAGGTTAAAATATTAAGCCATTACTTTTTAACACGAGTCCCACACCTTAAGAAAAAATACAACTCGTGTTATATCATGATGCTTTGCAGATGACATGGCCTGCTAAACTGGGAGAGATGCTACCTGCAATCAATTAGAAACGTTCATTTTATAAACATAACAATTTAATTTTAATAGAACCATCTAATACACAATACAAAGCAGGAAAAAGAAATAATGCATACACACCAATAAAAGGTTAAAATGATGTATGAAACACGCTTAAACTATTTGTTGATTTACATGAAATACTTTCTTGCACAATTTTGACAGTTCGTTCTGAAATAATGTGCAATGGTTATACACATACAAACATCCTGCATGCCAAAATTTCTATTGTACCAAATTATGCAGTTATATGATGTGATTACAATTAACATTCACTTGAGATTATGCAATACAGAAACAGATATGTCCAACACAATCCTGCCAATGCCAATCACGAGCATAATATTTAATAATAAAGATACCATATCAGTTTAACTGAGATATAATTTATATACGTTTTTTATTATATACATGTAGATAATCTGACTCAAATAATTGGTTTTCAAATATAAAATATAAAGATACAGGAAAGGATTTCAGTACGAAATCCTGATTGGTATTCAACGGCTGGGAAAGCAGACAACTTTCATGTTTAAATATAATGAAAAATATCTTTTATGTTCAAAGGGCTTGAGAAAACCCCGTTTTCATGTTTTCAAAACATGTTTTAAAAATGTATTTTAAATATTTTTGTCACTAGAACTTGACAGGCCCCAAATGCAATTCCTGGGAAGTTATGCATGAAAGCTACTTTTACACAAAATTGCAGCAAAATACCTCAACATTCCAAAAGTAACCAACACATATATGTATATATTTTTATATTTTTATATTTTAACTAGAATATTTTACATATAATGGGAAATTTGCTGGACATTGTTTTACTAGCTTTGTCAAACATCCAACAGACATTCCTTGAGACAAATATAGGCTGAAACTGCATAAACAAAGTAAAAATCAAGAAGCACATATTACGGGTATGCATCATATGCAAATCACAAAGCATCCTCTGTTGGCAAAACATGAATGTGACATATTTTTCAGAAACTTTCAAAACTGTCAATGTAATAGACAAAATATTCTTTAATCAGCAAAAACTTGCACAGGATTATCACTATTTCAAAATGTATTGCTATGGTCCAAATATTGGCAGAAACTTGTAAACTTTCATTGAGATGACAAATAATATCCACAGTTTTACTTTCACTCTGCATTCAAATATATTTGATTAAATCCATACTTTGGATTAAAAAAAAATATCTGAAATTGTCACTGTATTGAAAAACAATACCTATAAACACAAGCTTGTACATTTGGTTCCTAAATTGTCTTAAACTATGTAGAACAATGTGTATCTTCTGACACATACATACACACATTCACAAATAAATTGACCAAGCACAAAATCTTGCTGGTAGAAATGTTGGTGGTAGTATGTGTTCACGTTTCCCTAAACATATTACTATGTAAAACTCAGAGCATCCTCTCTGGGTACCACCACTTGTTAATGCAAGTGATGTGTAGGTAGTCTGGCCTTGTTTGGGGCATGCAGTAGTGCGAGTTCACATGTTCCAACAACTATTACTTCCCACTCATACTATATCTGGTTCCAAAAATTGTCTGAAACTATGCAAAACTCAGGGCATCTTCTGTTGGTACGCCATTAATGTCACACATATTGACGTAGGTTAGTATATTATGCATGTAGAGTCCCGCCTGGTCAGGGGTATTGTCTCCAGCTGGTCCTGAAGGTCACCGTAGATGTCGGAGAAACTGAAGTGGCCCTTGGCCTCAGGACAGTACACACCCTCTGTAGAAGACAGAGCAAGAACTAGATATGAGCCTCGCTCTGAGAAAACGGGAGTTAATGCATGCACGTATAGTCCGCACAGGCTAATCAGGGACGACACATTCCGTTTTAATTTTTTTTTTCGTTTAGAGGTAGTCCCTTTTTTAGTAAAAATCCAGTTTAGGCAGAAAGAGTTGTCCTTGATTAGCCTGTGCGGACTGCACACCCTTTGTAAGTTTTAACATATTTATTTTTTGCTCAATAACATCGAAGCTGAAGGCTTATTGAAATGCTCTTGAGTTCGTTTCCAGGGTAGATACCAGTTCTTGGTGTCCTTGGGGTAGATCATAAGAACGCTCCCACTGTGGGGAACGAACCTATGACCTCCCAGGGTAGCTAGGCTGACACCATATCCATTATGCCACGGCCACCTCTGTCGCACACAGAGCAAGAACTAGATATGAGCCTGGCTCTGAGAAAACGGGGATTAATGCATGCAGGTTTAGTGTCGTCCCTGATTAGCCTGTGTAGTCCGGCTAATCAGGGACGACACTTTCCGCTTTAATGGTATTTTCGTTTAAAGAAAGTCTCTTCATAGCGAAAAACCAGTTTAGGCAGAAAGTGTCGTCCTTGATAAGTCTGTTCACAATGCATAGGCTTATCTAAGATGAAACTTTACGCACATGCAATAAACTCCATTTTTACACAGCAAGAACTAGATATAGAATGTCGATGATGTAAGATAACACAAAAAGTGAAATTTATAGAGGATATGTGTTGGTTTTGGTATTCGGTCTAAAAACCAAATACATTTTGATTTTAATTTAATGCTAGTCTTACGTTTGTTTACAGGCTTTAAACTAGGCATTTTTTAAAGTAATATTAACAGTCCTTGTTAGCGACCCTGCCTAAATACCCCTGAGCCAGTCCTTGTTGCCAATGTTCTGTGACTCCATGTTCTCACACTGGGGCATCATGTTGATCCAGGGCACGTCCATGTGAAGGCTCCAATCACTGCCGTCAATACTCTTACCTGCACAGTGAGGTTGGTATATGTTTGTTTTTTTAATTTGCACATTTTTGTTTTATCATACAGTATAACATACATACATGTTTTATATGTAGCAGTTCGTGTACATGTACTTGAAAGGTGTATATAAACCTAGTTGTTATCAAAACCTTTATATCGGTTGGAATATGTTTATATCTATTTATTTGTGTGTGGATAAACTCAATTCAAGTATTTTAAGTTTATTGTAAATACCCAATCATAATGAAGTGCCTCAACGTGGTTTTCACAATGTTTGAAAGACACGATTTCGTATAATCCAATGTCGCATACAAACAGGAAACATGAGAACATGGCCAAATAAGGTTTTCAACTTAAAGTGGCTTTTTAATTTTAAATTTCTCTTTTAAGTAACAGTGACCTAAACCAAACGGCTTTAAAACGCAACAATAAGTTAGGTCTGCATGTTAAATACAAACATACACAATTTCATAACAATATCGCCATAAACACTCAAGCTATTAGAAACTTTTAGAAACATTGACCTTTACTTTGATCCAACATAATATAATCCATATACCTGTTGGCTTACTTCACACACAATTTAAACAAATCTCCATCAAAACCAAAGTAATTTAGCAGACACCATTTTTTTCTATTTCTAGTAACTGTGACCTTGACCTTAACAAGATTGGTCCCAAATTAACTCCCATAATAGGTCTGCATATAAGCAACCTAGGCACAAAATATCAGCGCAATATCTCCATCCAAACTCAAAACCATTTTTTTATTTTTAGTAAAAGTGACCTTGACTTTCACCTGACTGGCCCAAAATGCAATCCGAAGCTAGGTCTGCATGTCATCTATATACACAAACTTATGCAAGCAGACTGTCAGACCATCAAACAGAGTCTCTCCAATATAACTACAGGGCAGGGTAGTGCTACCATGCTGTTTGAAGAGTCCCTTGTTTGGGGGTTCCATCTGATGAAAGAGGCACCAACCATAGTCGTCCACCACCTCCCTGTAATAGAGCAGCAAACACCGGAATAATAACAAGTGAGTCTTCTTCTAGAAAAACTGGGCTAAATGCATGTGTCTAAAGTGTCATCTCAGATTAGCTTTTGCAGTCCGCACTGGCTAATCAGGGACAACACTTTCTGCTTTTTTGGAATGTTTTGTTTATTGGAAGTCTCTTCTAAACGAAAATCTAGTTTAGGCTGACGTCCTTAAATAGCCTGTGCAGACTCACAGGCTTATCTGGGACGACACTTAATGCACATGTATTTAAGTGCCCCGCTCCCCGGGGCGGCCATATTTGTCAACCCACCTGAACTATTTTTGACTCAGCCGAGATATCATTCGAAAAAATGTTCTGACCAAGTATCGTGAAGATTGGACTGTACATGTGACTTCCACAGTGTTAGCAATATTTTACTGTAGCCATATAAGGAAAACTGCCTGTTGTGGTCAGGTGAGCTAAAAATTCCAAAGTTAACTTTGAGTTTAAGTAAATATGCAGCATTTTCTTTGGGGCAAGTGCCCTACATTAGGCACCTGCTAAAGAAGGAATAAGCCCTAGAACACTACTCCCTGTACTGACCTTGCCAGTTTCTCCATCGATGTCTTCCAGGACTTCATCCGCTGTTTGTTGTACGCAGTACGTGAGGGGGTGTGGCTGTAATCAAACAGTATCAGGGTGCCAAAGTTGAAGCCCAGGAAGTCGTTGTTGAACATCAGGTCATGGAACAGGTTCTCATTGGTCTGGGGTGTGGAGAAAACATTGATTTTAGAAATGAGTCTCGCTCTGGGAAAACAAGGCTTAATGCATATGACAAGTGTTGTTCCAGAGTAGTCTGTGCAGCTTGCACAGGCTAATCAGGGACGACACTTTTCGCCTAAATTAGATTTTTGCAGAGAAGAAGCTTCCTTCTATACAAATACGATAAAAGCGGAAAGTGTCTTCCCTGATTAGCCTGTGCATGGTGACTAACAAAGTTAATGGGTACTCACAAAGTGCATGGGAACAATTTCAATACTCACAAAGTGCATGGGTTCATTTTCAATACTCACATAGTGCATGGGACACAAACTTGCTCCTATTGGGAGGCAGCAATACTCACATAGTGCATGGGTCTGAGGGACACAAATTTGCTCCTATTGGGAGGCAGCCATACTCACAAAGTGCATGGGCCTGAGGGACACAGACTTGCTCCTAGTTGGAGGTAGCCATACTCACATAGTGCATGGGTCGGAGGGACACAAACTTGTTCCTATTGGCAGGCAGCCATACTCACATAGTGCAAGGGTCTGAGGGACACAAACTTGCTCCTATTGGGAGGCAGCCATACTCACATAGTGCATGGGCCTGAGGGACACAAACTTTCTCCTAGTGGGGGGCAGCCATACTCACATAGTGTATGAGTATGAGGGACACAAACTTGCTCCTAATGGGAGGCAGCCATACTCACATAGTGCATGGGTCTGAGGACACAAACTTGCTCCTATTGGGAGGCGGCAATACTCACATAGTGCATGGGCCTGAGGGACACAAACTTGCTCCTAGTGGGAGGCAGCCATACTCATATAGTGTATTTGTCTGAGGGACACATACTTGCTCCTATTGGGAGGAACCAAACTCACATAGTGCATGGGTCTGAGGGACACAAACTTGCTCCTATTGGGAGGCAGCCATACTCACATAGTAAATGGGTCTGAGGGATACAAACTTGCTCCTATTGTGTGGCAGCCATACTCACATAGTGCATAGGTCTAAGGGACACAAACTTGCTCCTCTTGCGAGGCAGCCATACTCACATAGTGCATGGGTCTGAGGGACACNGCTTTGCCCTTCTTTGACACAACCTTGGATTGCCCCTTGCCCTGACTAGAGCCAGCACAGGTACTTTCCCCTCCCCCAGGAGATGCCTCTACATGTGATTGGCTAGGCACGTTTATGCCACTGTTGCTCCTTCTAGCAGAAAGTCTTTGAGACTTTCTCCTACTTGGTTTACAATTGTTATCCTGACTACTTGTGGAAGAGGACCTTCTTGGCCCAGTCCTTAAGTTGTACCCTCCTTCATTGCNCATTTTAGTCATTTTGTGATTGTGTTTCCAGTTTACTATGACCATGGACCAGAAGTATACTATGACATCATCAAATCTGATGATCTTCATGAAGTTAATATTACAGAAAAATAAAGTATAGACTGCCATTAATTCCAGCAATAACGTGTCACGCTATACAAGCCTGATTTATTATAAGTTATCAGTCATATTTAAAGTTTTCAATCATGACACCATTGTTGTTAAAAACAGTTTTTAATGTGTTTATTAGATATTTCTTTTTTTTAATTAGAAATTTGGAATAAAGCAAACAAATTTGACTTATAACACAAGATGTGTTTGTGAAACACTATGTCCCCTTTTGAGCGATTTTGACCCATATATTTGACCTTTGACCTTGAATGATGACCTTGACCCTAAAAGAGTATTATTAATACGAATCTTTCTGAATATCATCCAAGTTTTTAACAAATTATGACCTTTAACCTTGAATTAAGAACTGGCCCTTATCTAAGAGCATGGGAGTTTTACGTGAAACATTGTCTGAACAGGTGGAATATTAAACCTAAGTACATTTAATATTAAAGGCATTAAAAAGTTATAGAAAAAAACCATATATGAAATGTAATGTGAGTTAAAAAAAAAATGTTGCTTAAAAATTTATAATGCACAGCCTTCACTTGAGAATATTAAAGCAAAATTTGGTTAAAAAAGCAATGAATTTGTCCTAGTGCAATGATGTCCAAATCCTACAATTTCCAAACAAGTATTTTATTGTTAGTTACTTACTGGTGAGTGTTTTCAGGCCATAGCACATGATATCTATATCTGTGAGCCCCACATTGTCCAATTGTAGGTAACACAGTCTGCGATGTAGGAACACCATGGCCTAAAAAAAGAGACAACAGATGCATTAAGCTTTGGATCTTGCTTACTTGATTTAGCTATTTAACACCCGATTCAACAACTTGTTTCTCACATATGATCTTTACAATGTATTGGTTTCTAAACATGTAATAATAAAATGAAGATTACCATATCAAAATAATTTTCAATTCATCATATTTTTTTATTAAAAAAATGACAGTACATAAAAAAAACATTTTTAGAGACTTGATTCTTCAACATCAAAATTATTGTTTAATTACAAATAAACAACTAAAAACAAACAATTTCTTATTCAAGGAATTACAAAACAATAGAATATGTGGTGAAAATTGCTCTGTTAACACTACATTGATGGGCTTCTTTTTAAAGCATTTTGCAAATCAGTCCAAGTTTTTATGGCACCCCGACTCACCCTGCGCTCGTCCTCCTCCCATACAGGGTCCCGTGTGCTGTCGTTCTTGTCACAGGTCACGACCTTGAACCCTTGGTGACCTTCACCCTTGTGGCGGGGACAGACAGGGGCTATGGCTGCGCACTGGGACTGGAACTTGCCTGGGATAAACACTAACAAACTATATTCAGTGATGCAGTGAAAGTTATCAAAACATTTCAACTCTACAAAAACATTTGCCTTATTCTATTGGTCTGCAGAAATGGATACATTCTTACTATATACACAGCGATTTTTTCCTTCTTTATAAAGTACCGGTAAACGGCACTTTTCCAATTACGAAAAAAATACAAATTTCCCAATTGCTGTCCCAAAAATTCCCAATTTAAGGTAAAAAAAATCTAAAAAAAAAATGTTTTTTTTGTTGAAAATGCAACATTTAGTTAGTTTCCCTTTGCAGCTATATGGCTTGAACCTAGGTAAATATAATATTGACAGCTTGAAAACACTTAGTTTTCAATTTTAAAGTATTTGGGAGCAAAAAATCAAATAAACCAATTTCCCAATTTGAGGTTTTCACAACTCGATTTTTCCCAATTTTGAGGTTTTCACGACTCAATTTAAATACGGGTACTTTTCCCAATTGGACAAAGAAAATCGCTGTTCAGTCAAATTGTGATTATAAAAAATGACAATAATACAAAATGACAACTTACTTAGAAATGCCTCCTTGTTTTAAATTAATACTTTCTATTCATTCTATCAATCTTTATACTTCATATTTTGTATCCTTATGCATATTTTTATTTTATTATTTACCAACCAACCAAATTATTTATGTGTTTGTGTTTATCACAATATATGGTACTTTCAGGTGAATCCCACAAGAAATTAATATAGCAGTTATGCTTGGTTCAAACTTATTTCCATGCAGTCTTCACGCTAAATATTTTAGACCAATAGCCCTTCGGGCTAATCAGATAATATCTTGGTCTTGAATATTTAGCGTGAAGACTGGGTGGGGCTAAATAAAAGGAGATAGAATTTTAAATAGCCCGAAGACATTTTCAAAAGCACGAAAAGGTTAACATACATTTTTTGACTTTTTTGGCTTGGAGCAACACAAATATTTATTTCCAATCAGAAATAACTACTTCTAATGAGTAAAAACATTTGCCTGTCCCTTTTACAACACACTGTATTATTTATTTTTGATAACAACAGCAAAGGCATGCTCCGCGGACATCTCCATATCCCAGTGTTTCAGATTGGCCCAAAATTTCCTCATGACAGGTGTCCTAAAATTTCTAAATGGTCATTTTTTTCAGGACATTTGTCCTAAATCATGAAACAATTTTCAGACAGTTTTGTTAGCGCACCAGGCCCTAACCTATTGTACTTTTTTAGTCTTTCTAGTTGCAATTTCCGGTGAATACAATGGGAAATATAACAAATCATACCATCTGTATCACCGCATGTGTATTCGTCATTCTTTAGAAAGTTTCATAAAGAACGTCGAAAATAAATTAAAATCGACAAAAACAAATCTGTATCCGAAAACAACAGTCCGAAAAAATGTACGTGTTTTGCACATGAAATGAAATGTGCATATCGTTTGATTCAAATGAAAACCAGTTACCTAGCAAATACGTAATAAATATATAATTCGGTTAACATATTGCTTAAATATATGCTATTGCAGTGCTTTATTTTGCTAATCGATCACTAAAACTTTTTCATTTGCAACGTTTGCTGACTTGTACGATTTTCGGAGAGAAGCGAAGATTTTTCGTCAGTTACCGTTCATGTTCGCGCTTTCCGCTAACTTATCAAAAATCAATAATAAAATATCGTCCATCTCCAGAGTCTCCGTAAGAGTGGAACTCAGACGTGTTGATTGGCTAACGACTTGTACTGACCACTTCTATGATAATGTCTTTAACCCAAAGTGGCTGACCGGTGCTCATGTATTTTTTTCACTTTGTTTACAATTTTACGCTAAAATATTTGACCCACAGGGGGAAGTTGCGCAAAAAAAAATTTGTTTATTTTTTTTATATAATATATATATATATTATATTTTTTTTTTTTTTTTTTTTTGCGCAACTTCCCCCTGTGATTTGACGACCGGTCGGGCTTTTTAATATGGATTTATGATCGACCAGCCGTCCCAAGAATCGACTCGGGCTAAGGGCTTATAGGCTAATTCGAAGACTGTTTCCATGTTAATTGTATTTTAGTCATATGTTCTGCAGTAGTACATTGTTGTAGTAAAATGATATGCTGGAAATAAATTGGGGTAGACTAAACTTTACAAAATCAGGTTTGCTCGGTCATGAACTGACTGGTTTACAACAGTACAGCCTTGCATATAGGGTTACCTGGTACAATGATCTTGTCTCTTGATCGCTTCTTGGCCCTGGCCTTTGAGACCTGCTGTCGGCTGTTCTTGATTTCCTCATAATTCACCTGGCAGCCAACGTCTTGCTTTACTTTCTTGCATATACATGCTAAAAACAAAGTGGGAATCGATAATATATAAAGATCTGCTTAAGCCTGTGTGGACTGAAAGTAATGCATTTTAAAAGTGTATCTGTACAAATGAAAGTCAATTACCTTCATTTCAGTGACATATTTTCCTGTTAAGTGTGAAAGGAAAATATACATTTGACTTTATGTTTGGTAAAAACATAAAACAAACATAGTTCACTCAATTTACTCAAGAGGCCAACTATCCCAAGTGTACAAACTATCAAATTTGTGTCACCTGTCAATGTCTGTTTTTTTGTTTTTGTTTGTGAGATGTCCATTACAAAATAATTCTGCACGAGCATTTTTTTCAGCAAGGATTTAGCGAATGGGGCTAATGCAGCAGTCACTATAAGCTATAAAATTGCCTAATTATAAAAAAAATAAAAAATACTGGAGATTTTTTTGAAAGAAAAAAAAAATACTGGTTAAAGAGCAACTGTGGATGTTCATATAAAGTAAATGATTCATATACTACGTTAAACACTTTAAGATGCACATAACTTGGAAACAAGCATTTGCAATTTTATAAATAGGTAGGAATATTGCTACATGTAATATTATTTATGTGAGCTTATTAAATCTAAAAAAAGACAGTCTCTATATGCATGTTGAAATAATTGCTTAAAGAGCCAAAGCAAGGATGTAATTTTCAACCCACCTCAGGAAAGGAAACCCTGGAAGTTCATCATTATTTAACAGACANGGAATATTACTAATATTATTTATATGAGCTTATTAAATCTAAAAAAAGACAATTTCTATATGCATGTTGAAATAGTTGCTTAAAGAGCCAAGCAAGGATGTAATTTTCAACCCACTTCAGAGAAGGCAACCCTCGAAGTTCATCATTATTTAACAGACACATTAAAGTCAAGAAAGATTGGTAAATAAATATTGACACTTTAAAGGAGAAATCACACATCTGCTAATGAGTAACTAGTATTTTTACTTCTAAATGTCTCCTGCTAATACCAACAGCATTACCTTTTGCTCCTTTCTTCTTGGAAGCTGGACTAGGCTCCGATGACTTCGTGTGACTGTCTTTGTCAGTCACTTTGTCACATTCTGCTGGTTTCACACTGGACTTAACTTTGCTCCCGAGTCCATGCTTGGTCACCAGGGCTTTATCCTTCTTTGACACGACCTTGGATTGCCCCTTGCCCTGACTAGAGGCTGCACAGGCACTTTCCTCTACCCCAGGAGATGCCTCTACATGTGATTGGCTAGGCAAGTTTATGTCACTGTTGCTCCTTCTAGCAGAAAGTCTTTGAGATTTTCTCCTACTTTGTTTACCCAAATCAGAACAATTGTTATCCTGACTACTTGTGGAAGAGAACCTTCTTGGCCCAGTCCTTAAGTTGTACCCTCTGTCATTGCTAGCAGCATTCTAATTGGTGGGATTCTCCACATCACCTTCGTTTTCGTTGGCTGAATCCGAGTCACTGGACTCACTATCTTCATGACCTTGACCTTGNAGTCCTTAAGTTGTACCCTCCTTCATTGCTAGCAGCATTCTGATTGGTGGGATTCTCCACATCACCTTCGTTTTCATTGGCTGAATCCGAGTCACTGGACTCACTATCTTCATGAACTTGACCTTGATTGTCCTGTGCTGGATTTTGACCAGCGTTGTTATGGTGATCCTGGTTGTTGTTGTTGGCATGCTGGTGGGCCTGCTGCCCCTGGTTGTTGTTGAGGCCCCCAGGGGGCTCCATGACATAGGCCCCGCCTATCGTGTTGTTCATCAGGGAGGTGGCCGCCCCCAGTCCTGTACCAGCTGACAGGCCTACCCTGTCAAACAAGAACAGGATAAGTCTCATAATTATTTTAAAATTGAATAGCACTTTCATGCAAATGAATAAATATTAAATACAGGTTAAACAAGATGTGTTTGTAAAACACTATGTCCCCCATATATTTGACCTTTGACCTTATTGGATGACCTTGACCTTTACCTTTCACCACTTAAAATGTGCAGATTCATGAGATACACATGCATGCCAAATATCAAGTTGCTATCTTCAATATTGCAAAAGTTATGGCCAATGTTAAAGTTTGACGCAAACAAACAAACCAACAGACAGGGCAAAAACAATATGTACCACTGTATAGACTGGTGGACATAAAACATTTCATATTTAAAATGTTCAATAGTCAGAGTAGGACTTGAACCACGAACCTCAGGAATCACATAACCAGCATCCTAAAACCGACAGTCAACTGTGAATGGGCTAAATAACATCTGAGCACAAAAAAAAAAAAAAAAATTTTTAGAAACTCATCAGGGATGAAAAAGACAACCAACCCACCCCCTAAAAACTTATTTTCCACAAAATGTTGTGTTAGTTAACCTACTCCCTCTTAAGCAGGATATCAACAATCACACTGTGATAAAAGAATAAAGAGATGGTAGGAAAAGAGACCCAGAAATAATTGTAAATAAATTTGGGCAGACAAGTCCCTCATAGCTCCTTCTGGCTCAACATTTTATTGAGCCGAATTCACCATAGAAAAACATACTTCTCGTTTTAGCAGTTTTATAGTTTTGTAAAGATAAAAATGTATCCAAATAACAAATAAAGGTTTCGTTTGCCCCATTTGCTAGTGGGAAGCCATTGGTTTATTTTGTGAATGGTAGCGTATGACCTTAGTCCCAACATTACACCACCTGGACCATGCCTTTATCTGACCTTTTGGAGAAAACCTTGAGCTAAACTTTGGAATGTTCTGTTCATTTTTTTTTTCAATTTTGGTACATACATAACATAACAGAGTCATATATTCTGACCTATAATATAAGAACATTAGAAAACAAGAAATGTGTCCACACGACACGGATGTCCCCAACTCCAACTTTGTCACTACATAAAAGCATAACCGTATAAGTGACCCCGTGACATAGTTTTTGGCCCAGCATGGCCCATGTTCGAACTTGGCCTAGAAATCATCTAGATACAACTTCTGACAAAGTTTGGTGAAGATCGGATGAAAAGTACTTGAATTAGAGAGCGGACACCATGCTCAATATGTAAAATGCACAAAAAGACCCTGTGACCTAGTTTTTGGGCCTGCAAGGCCCATGTCTAAACTTGGCCTAGACTTCATCTAGTTAAAACTTCTGACCAAGTTTGGTGAAGATCGCATGAAAAAGTACTTGATTAAGAGAGAGGAGACCATGCTGAATATTTAAAACGCACTAAGTGACCCCGTGACCTAGTTTTTGACCCGGCACGGCCCATGTTCAAACTTGGCCTAGAGATCATCTAGATACAGCTTCTGACCAAGTTTGGTGAAGATCGCATGAAAACTACTTGAATTAGAGAGCGGACACCATGCTGAATGTTTTAAATGCACTAAGTGAACCTGTGAACTAGTTTTTGACCCGGCATGACCCAAGTTCGAATTTGGCCTCGACATCATCAAGATACAAATTTTAGTCAAGTTTGGTGAAGATTGGATGAAAACTACTTGAATTAGAGAGTGGAAACCATGCTGAATGTTTAAAACACACTACGTGACCCCGTGACCTTGTTTTTAACCCAGAATGACCCATCTTCGAACTAGGCCTAGACATCATCTAGATACAACTTCTGACCAAGTTTGGTGAAGATCGCATGAAAACTACTTGACTTATTGAGCGGAAACCATGCTGAATGTTTAAAACACACTACGTGAATCCGAGACCTAGTTTTTAACCCGGCATGACCCATCTTCAAACTAGGCCTAGACATCATCTAGATACAACTTCTGACCAAGTTTGGTGAAGATCGAATGAAAACTACTTGACTTTTTGAGCAAAAAACCATGCTGAATGTTTAAAACCCACTACGTGACCCGTAGACCTAGTTTTTTACCCGGCATGACCCATCTTTGAACTTGGCCTAGACATCATCTGGATGCAACTTCTGACCAAGTTTGGTGAAGATCGAATAAAAAATACTTGACTTATTGAGCAGAAACTAATCCAGACGGATGGACAGACTAACTTACTAACTTACTAACGGAACCTATGTTCTGGGGGCATAAAAAGTCCTAACCTGGAGCATCCCTTAGGAGGCTCTTTAAACATGTCCACGAGTGTGAGATACTCCAGAGTGGGCAGGAAAGTTAGAAGTGTGACCAGCCTCTCACACTTGAGCCCGTGGCAGTCCCTCAGTGTGACCTCTGACACATGGTGGAACACCTGCTGACCTGCAATCATAATATCACAGGTCACCGGTAATATGTGAAATTAAATTATTACACATAAGTGACTTTTTTTGCCCATTAGGGAACAGTACCAGTAATGGGTCCATCGAAAACAAGATGTGTTTGTGAAACACTATGTCCCCTTTTGAGCGATTTCGACCCATATATTTTACCTTGAAGGATGACCTTGACCCTTCACCACTCAAAATGTGCAGCTCTATGAGATACACATGCATGCCAACATGAACCACAATATGGGGTTTGAGAGNTAAGAAAGTGTCGTCCTTGATAAGCCTGTTCACAATGCATAGGCTAATCTAAGACGACACTTGACGCACATGCATTAACCTCCAGTTTTACACAGCAAGAACTAGATATAGAATGTCGATGATGTAACGTACCACAAAAAATGAAATTTATAAAATATGTGTTGATTTTGGTATTCGGTCTTAAAACCAAATACAAATACATTTTGATTTTAATTAAATGCTAGTCTTACGTTTATTTACAGGGTTTTAACTAGGCATTTTTTTAAGTAATATTACAGTCCTTGTTAGCGACCCTGCCTACATACCCCTGAGCCAGTCCTTGTTGCCAATGTTCTGTGACTCCATGTTCTCACACTGGGACAGCATGTTGATCCAGGGCACGTCCATGTGAAGGCTTCAATCACTGCCGTCAATACTCTTACCTGCACAGTGAGGTTGGTATATGTTGTTTTTTTTTTTTTTTTTAATGTGCACATTTTTTGTTTCAACATATAGTATAACATTCATACATGTTTTATATGTAGCAGTTTGTGTACATGCACATGTACTTGAAGGGTGTATATAAACACAGTTGTTATCAAAACATTCATATCGGTTGGTGTATGTTAATATCTATTTATTTTTGTGTGGATAAACTTAATTCAAGTATTTTAAGTTTATTTTAAATACTCAATCGTAATGAAGTGCCTCAAAGTGGTTTTCGCAATGTTTGAAAGACAAGATTTCGTATAATCCAATGTCGCATACAAATAGGAAACATGGGAATACTGCCAAATTAAGTTTTATAACTTAAAGTGACTTTTAAATTTTAAATTTATATTTTAAGTAACAGTGACCTAAACCAAATGGCCTTAAAACGCAACAATAAGTTAGGTCTGCATTTTAGATACAAACATACACAATTTCATAACAATATCGCCATAAACACTTAAGCTATTAGAAACTTTTAGAAACATTGACATTGACTTTGATCCAACAGAATATAATCCATATACCTTATGCTTTACATAATATACCTTGGCTTATTTCACACACAATTTAAACAAATCTCCATCAAAACCGAAGTANTAGTTGTTATCAAAACATTCATATCGGTTGGTATATGTTAATATTTATTTATTTTTGTGTGGATAAACTCAATTAAAGTATTTTAAGATTATTTTAAATACTCAATCGTAATGAAGTGCCTCAACGTGGTTTTCGCAATGATTGAAACACAAGATTTCGTATAATCCAATGTCGCATACAAACAAGAAACATAGGAACACCACCAAATAAGGTTTTCAACTTAAAGTGACTTTTTAATTTTAAATTTCTATTTTAAGTAACAGTGACCTAAACCAAACGGCTTTAAAACGCAACAATAAGTTAAGTCTGCATGTTAGATACAAACATACACAATTTCATAACAATATCGCCATAAACACTTAAGCTATTAGAAACTTTTAGAAAGACTGACCTTTACTTTGATCCAACAGAATATAATCCATATACCTGTTGGCTTACTTCACACACAATTTAAAAAAATCTCCATCAAAACCGAAGTAATTTAGCGGACACCATTTTTTTCTATTTCTAGTAACTGTGACCTTGACCTTAACCAGATTGGTCCCAAATTAACCCCCATAATAGGTCTGCATATAAGCATCCTAGGCACAAAATATCAGTGCAATATCTCCATCCAAACTCAAAACCAATTTATTATTTTTAGTAAAAGTGACCTTGACTTTCACCTGACTGGCCCCAAATGCAATCCCAAGCTAGGTCTGCATGTCATCTATATACACAAACTTATGCAAGCAGACTGTGAGACCATCAAACAGAGTGTCTCCAATATAACTACAGGGCAGGGTAGTATTACCATGATGTTTGAAGAGTCCCTTGTTTGGAGGTTCCATCTGATGAAAGAGGCACCAACCATAATCGTCCACCACCTCCCTGTAATAGAGCAGCAAACACCGGAATAATAACAAGCGAGTCTTCTTCTAGGAAAGCTGGGCTAAATGCATGTGCCAAAAGTGTCATCAAAGATTAGCTTTTGCAGTCCGCACTGGCTAATCAGGGACAACACTTTCTGCTTTTANAAAGAGGCACCAACCATAGTCGTCCACCACCTCCCTGTAATAGAGCAGCAAACACCATAATAATAACAAGTGAGTCTTCTTCTAGGAAAGCTGGGCTAAATGCATGTGCCTTAAGTGTCATCTCAGATTAGTTTTTGCAGTCCGCACAGTCCGCCAGTTTAGGCTGAAAGTGGCGTCCTTAAATAGCCTGTGCAGACTCACAGGCTTATTTGGGACGACACTTAACGCACATGTATTAAAGTGCCCCTCCCCCCTCCCCAGGGCGGCTATATTTGTCAACCCACCTGAACTATTTTTGACTCAGCCGAGATATCATTCGAAAAAATGTTCTGACCAAGTATCGTGAAGATTGGACTGTACATGTGACTTCCAGTGTAAACAAGGTTTTACTGTAGCTATATAAGGAAAACTGCCTGGTGTGGTCAGGTGAGCTAAAAATTCCAAAGTAATCTTTGAGTTTGGGTAAATTTGCAGCATTTTCAAAAACATATCTTTGGGAAAGTGCCCTACATTAGGAACCGCTAAAGAAGGAAAAAGCCCTAGAACACTTCTCCCTGTACTGACCTTGCCAGTTTCTCCATCGGTGTCTTCCAGGACTTCATCCGCTGTTTGTTGTACGCAGTACGTGAGGGTTTGGGGCTGTAATCAAACAGCATCGGGGTGCCAAAGTTGTAGCCCAGCAAGTCGTTGTAGAACATCAGGTCATGGAACAGGTTCTCATTGGTCTGGGGTGTAGAGAAAACATTGATTTTAGAAATAAGTCTCGCTCTCGGAAAACAAGGCTTAATGCATATGAATATTGTTGTCCCAGAGTAGCCTGTGCAGTTTGCACAGGCTCATCAGGGACGACATTTTCCGCCTAAATTATATTTTTGCAAAGAAGAAGCTTCATAATATACAAATACGATAAAAGCGGAAAGTGACTTCCATGATTAGCCTGTGCATGGTGACTTACAAAGTTCATGGGTACTAACAAAATGCATGGGAAAAATTTCAATACTCACAAAGTGCATGGGTTCATTTTCAATACTCATATAGTGCATGAGTCTAAGGGACACAAACTCGCTCCAATTAGGAGGCAGCCATACTCACATAGTGCATGGGTCTGAGTGGCACAAACTTGTTCATATTAGGAGGCAGCCATACTCACATAGTGCATGGGTCTAAGGGACACAAACTTNGACAGTGGCTGATCTCCAGGGTATGGGTCTCATATGCAATAGCTACCTGGAGTGAACCACATATCGGGTTTGAGAGCAGGGGACAGTGGCTGATCTCTAGGGCATGGGTTTCATATGCAATAGCTACCTGGAGTGAACCACAATATGGGGTTGGACAGCAGGGGACAGTGGCTGATCTCCAGGGTATGGGTATCATATGCAATAGCTACATGGAGTGAACCACAATATGGGGTTTGAGAGCAGGGGACAGTGGATGATCTCCAGGGTATGGGTCTCATATGCAATAGCTACCTGGAGTGAACCACATATGGGGTTTGAGAGCAGGAGACAGTGGATGATCTTCAAGGTATGGATCTAATATGCGATAGCTACCTGGAGTGAACCACAATATGGGGTTGGACAGCAGGGGACAGTGGCTGATCTCCAGGGTGTGGGTCCCTGGGAAGTTCTGTCCCACCATCTTCATGCCTGCGTCCGTGATCCAGGCCACTGAGTCCAGCTCCTCCTGAAAACCAGTCGCCGCCAGTCTGGCATTGGTCCACACATCTGAAGGAGAAAGATTATGCATGTTAACCCATAACCACTCAGATACGCACTTGGACGCATTTGTAGTCCCTTAGAAGATCAAAATAAATTAGATGTTTCTTACAAGATTCAAGTGTTAAAGCCTTCATTTCCAACCCTAACATACTGATGAGAAGCAAACAGCATAAACCCTTGAAGAAACTGCGAATTACTCACAGGTGGTTCTGGTTTTATAATGGTTTTTTCACTTTGCTTCTGAGCAGGAAAGAGTTAAAAAGGGATGAGATTGCCAGTTAATGAAAATCCCTGAATATTTCGCCAGTGTTTTAAAGTGGCTTGACTGGCCCCACATTCTTAAAGCTACATGGATTAAACCATTTAAAGGGTAAACTTAAAGTTAAGATATTTTTTTAAGTTGTTTTGTTAAAACTTTCAATAGGGAATTTTGGAAAAATATATACTTTTTGAGTATGGTCATGGGTCCAAAGTTTTTGACAAAACGAATACTGTTAAGTATTTCAAAACATCAAAATGCAATCACTATAGTTAATGGGGTTACAACATTTCAAAAATATTGAAAATTAGAATGCATGTATAGACTAAATGCATTCAAAATATATAATACACAGAAAATAATTGTGCTTTTTGGACATAAAATTCAGACCACGTATATAATGTAGGAATTTAAGACAGATGTACCCCTTGATTATATTCATAGTATGTATAACCTTCATAGGGTATTTATTATCGATCTACGTCTCTAAGGGACCAAGCCTGGAAGACTTCCTACAACAAGAACACATATTTGACTGAACATTAAACCATCTGGATATCAATATTGTATTTATTATATGGCCTTTGTACATGTCTAGATGTTAAGAAAAAGTCAAAACAAAAATAGTAAAATATTTCTGGACATGTCAAAAACAATGAAAATCTCTTGAAGTTTAAAGGTCAAATTTCAAGAAAATCCAAAGTTAATGAATTATCATCAGTTACATAGAAAATTTGCTAAATAATCAGACACAACTTGTGTTTTTATTATTTTGAAAAGGAAAACAAATGATTTTTATTACTTTTATTCGCAGACTTTAAACTAAGCTGAGAGGTCAGAGATAAAACAAATCACAACACATTATTATTTGGGTGACAACTGCTGTGTACCAATACTTTGGCACGTTAAATTCTTCAGATCTTTTGTTAAAATGTTTCATATTTCACTATTGACAGTTTTGATGTTATTGACGTCTAGTCGGGACACGGGTATTCCCACTGAACACCAAAGGCTTAAAATTGTATTAATCCGAATAAACAATAATCAAACTTTGTCTCATTTTGAATAATGGTGATTTGATGAAGAAACAGTTGTTGTCAAATGTAGTTTTTATTTCCTACCAGAATGCACTTATTTAAGCCATTGGTTTGCAAATTACAAAGCAAGCTCGGTTATGTGTCAGTGAACCTCAGAAAATTTTGGGAATTTATCAATCAATGAAATCCATTCTTAGCATTAGCCTAGTCAGTGAATCATTCAAACCTCTGTCAGGGTAAGGGAAGGTGTCTGTCCATCCCAGACACAGCTTCTCAAAGCCCGGGTTGATGGTGACGTCTGCCACAGAGAGAGCCGTAAAGAACGCATCCTTGGTCAGGGACGGCTGTATGTACAGTGACTCCAGACTGCAAGAAAATACAGGAGGTACGCATTGGGAAAATGGGGTTTAATGCATGTGCGGAAAGTCTTGTCCCAGATTAGCCTGTGCTGTCCGCACATGCTAATCAGGGACGACCCTTTCCGCTTTAATGGGATATTCCCTTAAAAGGAAGTCTCTATTAAAAAAAATCCAGTCTAAGCAGAAAGTGTCTTCAAGTTCCTGATTAGCCTCTACACAGTGCACAGGTTATCCAGGACTGCACTTTACGCACATGGATTAAGCCCTATTTTCCCAGAGCGAGGCTTATATGTTAAAATACAGGGGTTTTCTTACATTTCAAAGCAGGCGGATGATTTCTAGAGATAGAATTGGAATTGAGTTTAGTTCAACTGAAGCATCAAAATGTAGCATTGTATTGTTAAAATAACAGGGTGAATTATGCGCTTATTAAGTCTTAATAAAACACTAGGTAATATATTCTTTGGATATAAATGGCTGATTTTTTTTTGTTTCAAATGTTATAACACTTCAACCAATGTTATCAAACAATTATAGGTCATTGCAAAATAAGGTGGATGTCTGCAAAATGGTCCAATTTCACAAGCTAGGGCAAAACTATGAAATTTACTACATGTAAACTGATAAATTGTGGCGTGTTCGGAGAAAAATGGGCAAAATGCTTGTGCGTAAAGTGTCATCCCACATCCGCACAGGCTAATCCGGGACGACACTTTCTGCCTAAACTAGATTTTCGCTAAGAAGANTGAGTGTCATCCCGGGTTAGCCTGTGTGGACTGCACAGGCTAATCTGGGACGACACTTTACACACGTGCATTATGCCCAGTTTTCTCAGAACGCTACTCAAATGACTGTAGATATAATTTCATGACCAATCCCCACACAAGTTATGCACCAGGTTAAGAAAATCTTCAACATTTTCTGGAATATAGGCTTAGGATAAAGGTAAAGATAAAGGCTAAGGGTATACATAATCTTTTTCTGGAACATGACACAAGATAAACTTAGCGTCTGGAATATGGTTATAGACTTGAACTGCTTCTGAAATATGTCACCAGATTTAGATGAAAGATAAACTTAATTAGAATTTGTCCATAAAATTAGAAAAGTTATTACTTTATTACTATATATATATATATAACAGGTTTAGAAAAATGTATATGATAAAACAAATCTGGACATATATAAATTATATCAGTCAGGAAATAACAAAAATATTATGTTTTCATAAATGGCCCAATATTTCACTTAGGATCCTCAGTGTGTTTTTTGTCAAATTTGGGGCCCAAATCTAAAAAGTATATATATTTTTCAAATGACAGCCTTAGATTCCAAATCGAAGGTTTCCAAATTTATCTTTTTTTTATAAATTGCAACACTTAGTTCATTTCCCTATTCATCTCTTTAGGTTAAACCTTTGTAAATATGCTATTGAAAACACTTTTATTCTCAATTAAAAGTATTGGTTAGCAAAAAAAAAAACAACAAAACAATTTCCCAATTTTAGTACATACATATAGGATCTGACATGAGNGACTTGGCAAATTAGATGAGTCGCAATCAGGTTTTCGGAAATGTTATTCTACAATTGATAACATATTCGTATTACAAAACATGGTACAACAATATATAACAAAACCAGAAGGACGGTTTTATGTCTTATACGTTGATTTTCAAAGGGCTAATGATGGTATATTGCAATATAAACTATTTGACATAATGTAAAAAATCGGTTTAAAAGGACAACTATATAAGGTCCTTGTCTCAATGTACTCAAATTTACGGAGTCGAGTGCGTGTCGTAAATAACAATGTCAACACTGATTTTAAGTGTAACATTGGTACAAGGCGAGGGGACGTAACTAGCACGATCATTTTAATTTATTCATTAATTAGTTATCCCTTTACCTGCGTGACCGGGGCCATCAAAGAATTTTAATTACGGAAGATATACCAAATATACAATGTATATTATTTGCCAATGATGTTTGCGAGTTGCTCTGAAACCGCTATTGAATTACAGCGTCAATTAAATAGTATTTCTAGATTTTGCCAAATTAGTGGCATGTCTGTAAATGAAAATAAAACCGAAATAATTGCATTTAGAAATGGTGGTCCATTGCGGTCATATTAAAGTTGGTTCTATAATGGGAATCGTGTAAATGTTACGTCAGTTTACAAGCTCATGGGTTTACTGTTTACTCCTATATTAAGTTGGTCCAAGGCTAAAGCGAAGTTGGCGATGCAAGCTAAAAAATCTATTTATGCTGTAAAAAGTTACCAAGGGTATTTTTGAAAATTTGGTATTCAAGAGTATTTTCAACTTGTTGATTCAATGGTATAGCCGATCCTTACATACGTGGGCTGAGATTTGGGGTCAAACCTTTTCTGAAAACACAGAACTAGTCCAGGCTAAATGTTACAAATATTTTGTTTTTCTGAATAGGTCAACAAACACTTGCATGGCTCTTAAGGAGGTTGATAGAGTAGACTTATGTCTAGAATACCATTTCAAGTGTGTTAAATACTGATGTAAACTTATACACATGCAATCGCATAGATATCCTAAAACACTATTATAATATGTTGAAACGTCAGGATGAAAACGATAGGACAAATTGGGCTTCTTCTGTTAAAAATCTGTTATTTAATTAAGGATTTGGTTATGTCTGGGTTTATCAGGATGTTGCAAAAGTTGATGTATTTTTACAACTGTTTAAAGATCGCCTTATTTGTTGTAACACGCAAAAATGGTCAGGGAGTTTATTTGACTCGTCTAGATGTGAAACATATAGAATGTATAAATCACTGCTTGAACCAGAAAAATATCTTTCGCTTAAAATACCATTCTATTATACAAAAGCATTTGCAAAGTTTAGATGTTTCAACCACAAGTTTCTTATTGAAACTGGACGACATCGTTATTAACGTTAGCCTTTATTAACGAAATAAATGGTCTTGTCTTGTCTTTGCTAAAGCATGCACTGACGTTTGGCTCACTGTCAACCTCAAAAAGATAAACACCATGGGCCAGGATGCCAGCAACGTACATATCGGGGACCATATCCTCGAGGTGCTCGACGACTTTACCTACTTTGGGTCCACCAACAGATGAAACATCGTCATCGATACTGTGCTATGCAAGCGTCTCGGACAGGCATCAGCTGTCGTGGCCAGAGTAAAGAGAGTATGGGGGAACAAGCTACTGACGGAGAAGACTATGATAAGTGTATATTAGGCATATGACCTCAGCACCATACTGTACGGAAGAAAAACATGGACGACCCTCTTTGCCTTCATACAATTATAAAGGACAAATCGGTAAATTATAAACTGAAAACCAGGGGCAAGTATTTATGACTTGCAAAATGCACGTCGTGCTATATTGTCGCTTTATTTTTTCTAAAGCATATTTATATACATATTTTACACTCACCTAGTATTGTTTACAGACGACTACGATCCCGATCCATAAATACAGACGAGGCGAGACCGATGTGTTTTATGCTGTTAAAAAAATATTCTTAAACGGGAAAAAAGCTGTTATAAACATCATTTGTAAGAAACGCATACACACTTGAATTTCGCACAATATGCTTCTATATTATGTATTATTTGTACACTTCCTCCTAGACTTTATTCGTNCAAATTAAAAAGACTTGCTAAAATTTTAATTTTTAACAGGATTTTTAATCCTGCTTTTTGATACAAGCTTTTTGTGATGTTCTCACTTTCGACTTTTGGCAAATTATCTGCCTTGCATTTGATGCAAAATTTACTGGAAAGCTAAATCAATAATTATCCTTTAATACACATTTTGTTAAATCGCATTGTATTTTATTAAAATGAATACTAAGAAATGTTTACAGATAACTAATATGCATATACAAAATAACTCTGTGCTTCATTATTAGTTTGACCCCTGAACATTTCATCTGACCCCTTAAATGTTCAACTTCAAGCAATGGGTCATTTGACTCCTACTTTTCAAAATCAAAATCTAGATATTGAAATCTTTGTTAAATTTAAATGCAGAGATTCACCAATAAATCATTTTTTAGGCATATTGCACCACTAATTTTAACAATTATCATAATTGAATTTTTAGAAATGCTTGAATTGTGAAGGGTATCTGAACTTTTAGAATCTTGGGTAAAATGTTAAAAACAAGCTTCAATTTAAAATCCATTTTGGGAATTATTATATAACAAATAAAAAATAATAAAGTTAAATAAAATAATAAGAATATTTAGAGCATATGAAACTGGTGTCCTTAAAAAAAATGATGAACATAAGTGACTTTACACTGTAAAGATAAGTTAAATATTTTCACTACAAACAAGCTCTTTTAAAAATAAAACTAACAATTAAACATGTAATAGTATACCAATTCTTACATTTCTTACTTATTCCAAAACATAACAGGCGAGAAACATTTCATGAGTAACTCACCTTAGATACAAATGTTCCAGATGAGCATCCATGGAAGGTAAGTAGTACAGGTTACAACCCACTAAATGCAGACTGGTCACCTTTGTTTCAGCAGGCAATACATTACAAGGGATAACTTCACTGGGAAAACATCGGTGCCGATTGGCAAACTGACCAAGGATCTTCAAATGTGGAGCATCCACGCTTATCACTCCTAGAAGGTCCAGGCTTGATATCTCAATTCCCTGTAATGTCTTAGAAGACATAAGGGCAGACACAATTCCCAGTAGAGTCAAGTCAATTTTACCATCTAACGTTGGGTGAAAGTTGAAGATCTTCTGAACATTGGGTAGCTTTGCAATCAGTCTCATCAACGAATAGTTTGTTAGGCCTTTTAAACCATCCTCAAACAATCTTCTATCTGCTATATCTTCCATAAAGTCAATGTCTTTAACCAGTTTAAGTCTAGCTTTTACGGCTTTCTGCATTTTGGTTGACAATGACTCCATCCTTAGCAACTCTCTCAAAGACAAAAACTGGAATATGTAACAAAGAATTTCAATGGAGAGCTTGTCAAAGTTATCTTCAGCATTCTCAACCACTGGTTCCTTCAATTCCAAGCGTCCGGTCATTTTCAGAAACTCAAACACAACCTTTTTCCACAGTTGCATCCATGATTTTTCTTTCCATCAATGTAGAAAGTGTAATGCTGGCTAGCTGGGCATTTGCAGTTTAACACGTTGTCCAGCGTAAAGCGTGTAACCCGAAGTTCATTTGAAAGCATTGCCCTGGTTTTTCGAGTGCAAGGGGAAATTACACGTATTTTCTTCCAAGGTGGTTCATTTTCAGTACTACAAGATGCTGCAGTGTCAACCTCTGCTTTTAACTTTGACTTACCATTTGTTTTTCTTGATGGTTTTTGTTTTGAGGAAACTGTCTTCATTTTCTTCTTTGAGCAGTGACTAACTGGCCTAGGGTATTTCTTGGAATTACGTTTAACACTGCCTTTTTTCTTTGTTGCGTTTTGCTTTGATGGCATACTGGAAGACGCTTTGGATGTGCAATTCTTAATTTGAGACTTGGCATTGGCTGCAATCTTTGTTTGACATTTCCTGGGCTTTACCAATGTCTTCTTTTTCAAAGTTGATGTTTTCTTTTGCCTAATCTTCATGACTTTATATTGCTTCGTTAATGTAATTATTTGAACGTCACAAACTATATCAAATACTGCAGTTCCTGCATGTTCTGAAATGAAAAAAATCTTATTAAATGTACAGTTTTTTTTCCCACTTTTTGGGAAGATAGCCAATGGCCTTGGAATTGGGAATTTTAATGGCATTTTCAAGAAATTGGGATTGCGAAAAGTCAACTGATTTGGGAAAAAATAATTTGATATAACTCTTTATAATAATTCAAATTAAATAACAAAATCATTATTATATACTTTGTTAGATGTAATTGAAAAAAAGTGTGATAAAAGAATCATTAAAACACTTCTTTCTATAAAAAAAATTGTTTTTTTGTTGTTGTTTTTTTGGAAATTGGGAATTTTTAAGCAAATTTTGGGAAAAAAATATACTTTTTGCCATTGGGAATATAGCCGTTATTTGGCTTTAAAATCGGGCCAAAAAAATCCCTGATGTAAATAATTAAAATAAGTAATAATTATCTAATATCTTCAATAATAATAAATAAATACAAATACAACCAAAATGAGGAAAAAGCTGGTATAATTGCATTTCAAAATCTTACTAAAATAATCAGAATTTATCCATATTCCATACATTTTATTGGGCCTCTTCATTAAATTTCCAAATAAATTGCACAGTGAAGCAGACAACTGCACTAGTGTAAACACAACACTTCCATTTTTCTTATATATTTTCAGAAAAATCACTTTCATTTTTCCCCGATTTTCAGAAAATATTGCATGAAAAATTGTACGTGGACGCATATAGCTTCAGGTAATATTCACATGTTCAGTGGGAATATCCTGCCCTGATTGAATGTTTATTTCATCAAATCTTTAAATAGTAACATATATTTGCATTTATTTGAACAAATGGCGAACCTGTGTGTTTATGAAATTCCTGAGCACATTTATGTGCCCATGCAGGACTTTTTTCCTTCTTTGCGAGTGGCCCTGGAAGGACATTTCACAATTTTGATTGGGACAATTCACAAACCTAACATGGCCGTGAATTTTTACAAAATTGGCCGTTTTCACAATTTTTAACAATTTCGCGACTCGGTTTTTCACAATTTTAAGAAGTTCGCGACTCAATTTTTCACAATTTTGCATAGTTTGCGACTCAATTTTTCACAATTTTGAAAAGTTTGCAACTCATTTTTTCACAATTTTGAAAAGTTCGCGACTCATTTTTTCACAAAGTTAGGGGGCCAGGGCCGCTTCACAAAGTCAGGAAAAAAAGCCCTGCCATGTTGCTCATTTATAAGAAAAAGTCTGCAAAATTAACCCATCGTCTGATCGCCAATGCGATAAAATCAGCTCTGGGGATGGAAAAATTGTCTATCGATCGCCTGAATTGCGATGAAAAAAAATCTGAACAGACCGTTTGGAAATAAACCGACAAATAATCAATTTACAAAAAATCGTTCGAGTGCGTGATCATTTTATAACGAGGTTATATAGTCGGCATTCCGGAAATTTGCGCTCGGTACCGATTTTGCCAGAAATTTTATTTATTCATTTCTGATTGGTTAGTGGATGGCACGGACATGAACTGCGACTTGCAAAAATTCATCGATACTTTCCGAAAATTGTCTGCAATCTTTAAATATTTCCAGTGATCTATTTAGCAAAGTAAAGCAGTGCAAAAGCATATACATGTAGTAAAGCAATATGTTAACCAAATTATATAAATTTTGTATTGGTTACGTATTTTTTGGTAACTGATTTTCATTTTCTGCAGTCAAATGATATGCATATTTTATTTTATGTGCAAAACACGTACATTTTTCGACTGTCGTTTTCGGATAAAGATGTCGTCGCTCATAATTTCATTTTGACGTTCTTTATAAAAGAAATAGGATGACAAACATGCATGTAGTGATACGGTAGGTCTGTTTTAAACTTTTTCGCATTGTATTCATCAGAAATAGAAACTTGAAAGACTTTTGAAAAGTTTAATTGGTTAGGGGGGAGCTCTGCCCTTTATCCCTGTTGGGGACCACCGGCCCCAGACCCCCGACACAATTTTCCGACTTCACATAAAGGACCATTGACACCCCTGTCAAACCTCACACGGTTTTTATGTTCCCTTGTAAAAAGGCAATGCCAAAATCAACAGATGCATCTGTGTTGGCAAAACGCAGATAATATGACCAGCAAGTATTTTGCATTTTGTCCAATTAAGGGTAAACCAAGTTATGAGCTTGTATTTTCTAATATTCTCGAATTGTTTGTTAATATGACTGACAATTTATATCATTTATGCATAGATCTCGATAATTCAAATATTTGAAAAGGCAGTTGATGTGAAAATGGATATGGCCATTCATGGATCATGATGCTGACAATTATTATGTTGACAAAGATTAAAAAAAATTAGGGATGGCAAAATTATTTGAATATTCGAATATTCGATTGAATGGTAAGTATTTGAATAACAGAATTGATATTCGCATATTCACATTTTTTTGTTTCAAAACGTTATTTCCCAAATATTTAATTACCTGCGAGCCGTGACGTTCTTCGTGTCAAACTGATAACGCAGCTCGTATCAGCGATGATTGCGCAATGCAATATACACACTCTTAAGAAAGACCCCGAACTGTTGTTTGTCAATGGGTTGTCAATTAACCGCTTCGATTGACTGGCAAATAATAATAAAGTTTCTGTGATCACAGTATGAACAGCCATTAAAATGTGTGAATTACTCAAAATACGCAATGCAATAAACACACTCTAAGAAAGGGCCCGAACTATTGATTGTCAATTAGGTGCCAATTAAAAGTTTCAATTGACTGGCGAATAATAATTTAGTTTCTGTGATCACAGTTTGAACAGACATTAAAATGTGTGAATTACTCAAATTTAACAAATGATATAAAAGTAAATGTTTTGGTAGAAAAATTCAGAACAATTATTTGTTATAACTGATAAGTGATCATAATTTCAATCTGAAAATGCCACCAGCCCCTTCGGAAGTATGGAAATACTTCACACGTTCTGTTGATAAGAAGACCACAACATGTAATGTGTGTGAAAGTAGTTTTACATATGCGCTTTGTGATGTTCTGTGCATGACTTATTGATATGTTTCTTTTTATAAACGTACACGATATCGTTATTTTAAAATTTCAAATAAAAATAAAATTCTACGACATGATGTTTTTTTCTAATATTTGTTCTTGAATATTTGGTGTACTTTGCATGCCTTATTGATATGTTTCTTTATATAAATTATAAACGTACATGCTATCGTTACTTTAAATTTGAAATAAAAATAAAATTCTATGACATGATGTTTTTTCCTTCTATTTGTGCCCTTTTACAGTATCGGTCATAGTATTAGCCGACAGCGATACAACTATTCGACAGCAACGTTAATAAACAGCCTCGTATTCAGCAAACGGATGTAACTTACAAAACAATGGAAGTTAACTGGATACGAAACTGAGTAACAGAAGTTAAATCAATCCAGCCGTTTTATGCGAATATTTGAATATNACATTCAACTTTTGGTGACCCTCACCCAAACTGGGGTTCCCTCCTGTTTCGACGCACAGCGTAAGGGCAAATAAGTACAGTTTCCTCGTCCAAATTGTTCAAAAGAGAACGCCTTACCTATAAGTCCCAGCATAAGTGATTTATCTACATAATTAAGAAGATGAGGAGGAGGAACTTTGCTGCATTTGTGGCAAGAGAATGCCACCTGCTGTAAACCTGGCTTTTGTTGTGGAGTTTGCACAATGGGCACAGTGTCACTGTGATAAATGCTCTCATTGGACTCATCTCAAATACTGTACAAAAATAAGAGTTGTAAGGCGTGAATCTGCTTTTCTTCGTTCCCATTGTGACCCAGAAACAACCATCTAAATTTATCAACTTCAGTTGTTCATGACATGTTTAGTTGGATTTGTTCAAGTTGATTAGTTGTTCAATAATAATTTTCTAACAATAAATTTAATAGTGCCAAATAATTTCTATATCTTCAGAGTAATAACACAAACTTATCATTTTGTTGTAAAAAGCAAACAATTTTTGTTCATAATAACGACTTTAAACATTTATAAACAGACAGTTACCCTTTCAAGACCGTGTTTAAAAAAGATCAAGCTCCCAGGAAAATGCACCGGTTACTCATACACATGCCGTTTTACATGCATTTATTGCCGTTTTCTTCAATATTTGGATTATTGACGATGATAATCGATTGATAATCTACAAATAAAGCGCAGGTAAGCAGTTGCAATCTAATTCAATAACTTTTTGTAATCGATTTATATCCGAATTTTGTTTTTGTTGTGGGGTCGCGAAAACCGTTTTTGTAATCGACCACGAGTTACTTCCCTTCGCGTTATCGGAATACTTCGAGCATGTACCACATAGTTACTGGTCCGATATATTAAAAGTACACTATTACCGTTCGGAAGTTCTTCTTATAAACACGACAAAAAAAATAAAAAGATAATTATGCGGATTCAAATGGTCAATATGGTTCAATACGAAGTGGTTCTATAAATTTAGGGTTCCCGGAGGACCACCCAGCTTGAAGGAACTGGTGACCCTCGCCAAAATCTGGTGTCCTCGGGTTCCCGGGACACCGTTAGTGTCGAGGCCTGTATGAGCTTGTATTTTCTAATATTCTCGAATTGTTTAAATATGACTGACAATTTATATCATTTATGCATAGATCTCGATAATCAAAAAATTTGAAAAGGCAGTTGATGTGACACTGGATATGGCCGTGGATCATGATGCTGACAATTATTATGTTGACAAAGATTACAACTTTTAAAACAATTAAAATAACATAATTCTGTGTAGAATTTTCAGAACTCTTGTAAATAAGCCACACATCAAGAATGGAATAAAAGTCTTAACACTGCTGATTTGTTTACAACTCAAACCCTTAATTGCAATACATGTATACAGACTCTTGACGTCCTTTCATGATAATATCAGTTGAAACAAATTGGCTATGAAAAATTGCCTCTGGCAATGAAATGTTGAAAGTTTCATAGCCACATTGGCTATGAAGAAGAAAATGTTAGTTTTGCAGAATGATACCGGTAAGAAGAATGACCGATAGAACATGAACTTATTAAATTGTAAATAGAAGTTTAAAAACAATGTAATTACTGTTAAAGTTTATATAAAATATGTTATTATTGCCTATTTCAATCAAGCAATCTTCTTTTTCAGTGTGATGTCACATTACTAGGTCACCAACCTGGGTAGTGAATGTTAGTGTGTATGGAACTATAGGCTTTGCGTGGTCAAACACGCTGTAAATAAACAAACTGGACATGGATTTTACAGGAATTAAATAAATCTTTGAAGGTTATTCGTTTGTTGTTGCATAGTGTGCATTAATTCAGAAATTCTGTTACTGGTTTTCTGAACAAGAGGATAAAGAATGGATAAAATGGTAAGTGGCAAACCAAAAACGATATGGCACCATGCTGATTAGGCCTGGATAAAACACTGTGCAAAATTGCCTAAAGCTCATAGAGATAAATTGGCCATTAAATTGTATGGGATGGAAAAAACTCACCCACAAGTTTACTAGCCAGGGAGTTCCAAATCAGCTTTAATATGAACGGGTTTAAACATTTGTATTTGTATGTAAAATTCAATAATTTCTTTAATATTTTGCGTTCAATACAAAACAATAAATACTGAACCCATCTATAAGAAGGTAAGACAATAGGCGATTAGGAAAACTGTCATTTTCAATATCGCGGAAATATGTGACAAACAATTCGTACTCAGTTTTCATCCTCCTTGGCAACATTGTCGTCGGGTTTAATGACATATTTCACCAGGAGTTTACCGCNACTGTCATTTTCAATATCGCGGAAATATGTGACATACAATTCGTACTCAGTTTTCATCCTCCTTGGCAACATTGTCGTCGGGTTTAATGACATATTTCACTAGAAGTTTACCGCTGAAGTGTGACACAACGAAGAAAATCCCTATATAGACAAACAAGTTATTGAATTTCTTTGGTATTATGCTTTTCCAGTCTGACATCTTCACAGACGTTGGTCAAATCGGTCGACGGTATCGGAAAATGGTCGATTCGGTCTCTAACAAAAACTGGCGTAGGTTGATTTGGTCTCTATCAATCTGTTCAATGCTGTTCAATGCAATTTTTTATTAAAGTAAGTGAAAATTGAGTTTAGTTAGGATTTATACCATTGTGTTGCCTATTTATGTAGATATCTATTTGTAATAGTGATATACGCATAGCATTATACAATTACAACATGGTTGTCGCCGGGTGGGGAAAAGTATGCAGCCTGTCCGGCACTAGAACCCAAAACCTCTCGGTACGGGACCTATCTCTATTAAGGCGAATGCTCTACTAGAAGAAATAACCGGACCGCGTACACAAACTGCAGTCTGCAGACTGGGACTGCAAACCTGACACGTTTCTAGTTATGCTTTCTTTTGCTTATTTTTACTATGTGTATATGTTGTTTCGTTTTGTGCCGTACTGTACCGTTTTGGCAATTGGTTCCTTGCCATAAATAAAGGACCACAGAGGTGTGTATGATAAAACTACAATACTGCTGCAGCTTCTGGAGTTTCACTTCTTCATATTGCTTATTATATTGCTTATTATTTTGATTTGTCTTTTGTCTTATTGTGCTTATTTGGCTAGACTAGTCTTAGTTGCTGCATATATATATAAGCCTCTTTGCCATGCTTATTATATTTTTTTAATTGATTTAATTAATATGTAGGCCTATGGTCTAGATTAGCATAAATCGCTAAGTTTTATGTTTTATTTCTTGTCACTTCCTTTTGCTTGACAAATGCTTTGCATTTTATCCCATATTGCACTTTAGTATAAATGCTTGTCTTAACCATATTAAAATTACTTAACTGTCTCTCATAACAGCTGCTTTTAATATGTTATTATTTGCCATGCTTATTTTAGTTATTTCTTTAAATTGTTTTAATTTATTTGTAGGCGTATGGCCTTTATTAGCATAAATCTCTCATTTTTTGTGTTTTATGTGTAGTTACTTCCCTTTGTTTGACAAATGCTTTGCCATTTATGCCATAATGCACTTAAGTATTAATGCTTGTCTTAACCGTGTTTAAATTACTTTACTGTCTCTTTTAACAGCTGCTTTTAATATGTTATTATTATACATTTTAATAATGTCGGTTAAAAAGCTAATTATTGTTTATGTTATATGTTATGTACTCTTGCCGACTTTAAATAAAATTTTAATTGACTTGAATTGACAAATCAATCACCGATCCCGCATAAGTTCGGTGCAGGGACATTATGGTGACACAATTTATAGTATAATTGCGAATAAATAACAAACCTTGCCGAAAAAATATTAGTGGTAGTAAAATTGCTGTCAAATTAAAGCAGAGNCGCTTTGTGATGTTCTGTGCATGACTTATTGATATGTTTCTTTTTATAAACGTACACGATATCGTTATTTTAAATTTTCAAATAAAAATAAAATTCTACGACATGATGTTTTTTTATAATATTTGTTCTTGAATATTTGGTGTACATTGCATGCCTTATTGATATGTTTCTTTATATAAATTATCAACATACATGCTATCGTTACTTTAAAATTTTAAATAAAAATAAAATTCTATGACATGATGTTTTTGCTTCTATTTGTGCCCTATTACAGTATCGGTCATTGTATTAGCCGACAGCAATACAACTATTCGATATCAACGTTAATAAACAGCCTCGTATTCAGCAAACAGATGTAACTTACAAAACAATGGAAGTTAACTGGATACGAAACTGAGTAACAGAAGTTAAATCAATCCAACCGTTTTATGCAAATATTTAAATATTCGATTGAATGGATTTGCGGTTATTGGATGCCATCCCTAAAAAAATTAAAACAATTAAAATAACATAATTCTGTGTAGAATTCTCAGAACTCTTGTAAATAAGCCACACATCAAGAATGGAATAAAAGTCTTAACACTACTGATTTGTTTAAAACTCAAACCCTTTATTGTGATACATGTATACAGACTCTTGACATCCTTTCACGATAATATCAGTTGAAACGAATTGGCTATGAAAAATTGCCTCTGGCTATGAAATGTTGAAAGTTTCATAGCCACATTGCATGGCTATGAAGACGAAAATGTTAGTTTTGCAGACTGATAAGAAGAATGACCGATACAACAGGAACTTGTTAAATTGTAAATAGACGTTTAAAAAAAATGTAAATACTGTTAAAGTTATATAAAATATGTTATTATTGCCTATTTCAATCAAGCAATCTCCTTTTTCAGTGTGATGTCACATTACTAGGTCACCAACGCGAGTAGTGAATGTTAGTGTGTATGGAACTATAGGCTTTGCGTGGTCAAACACGCTGTAAATAAACAAACTGGACATGGATTTTACAGGAATTAAATAAATCTTTGAAGGTAAATCGTTAATTGTTGCATAGTGTGCATTAATTCAGAAATTCTGTAACCTGTTACTGGTTTTCTGAACCAGAGGATAAAGAATGGATAAAATGGTAAGTGGCAAACCAAAAACGATACATCACCATGCTGATTAGGCCTGGATAAAACACTGTGCAAAATTGCCTAAAGCTCATGAGATAAATTGGCCATTATATTGTATGGGGATGGAAAAACTCACCCACAAGTTTACTAGCCAGGGAGTTCCAAATCAGCTCTAATATGAACGGGTTTAAACATTTGTATTTGTATGTGTCTATGTAAAATTCAATAATTTCTTTAATATTTTGCTTTCAATACAAAACAATAAATACTGAACCCATGTATAAGAAGGTAAAGACAATAGGAGATTAGGAAAACTGTCATTTTCAATATCGCGGAAATATGTGACATACAATTCGTACTCAGTTTTCATCCTCCTTGGCAACATTGTCGTCGGGTTTAATGACATATTTCACCAGGAGTTTACCGCTGAAGTGTGACACAACGAAGAAAATCCCTATATAGACAAACCAGTTGTTGAATTTCTTTGGTATTATGCTTTTCCAGTCTGACATCTTCACAGTCGTTGGTCAAATCGGTCGACGGTATCGGGAAAAGGTCGATTCGGTCTCTAACAAAAACTGGCGTAGGTTGATTCGGTCTCTAACAATCTGTTCAATGCAATTTTTTATTTAAGTAAGTGAAAATTGAGTTTAGTTCTTGTCACTTCCTTTTGCTTGACAAATGCGTTGCAATTTATGCCATATTGCACTTTAGTATTAATGCTTGTCTTAACCATGTTAAAATTACATGTTATTATTAGAGACAGTAAGTCTCTCATAACAGCTGCATTTAATATGTTATTATTTGCCATGCTTATTTTAGTTATTAATTTAAATTGTTTTTATTTATTTGTAGGCGTATGGCCTTCATTAGCATAAATCTTTCATTTTTTGTGTTGTATGTGTAGTTACTTCCCTTGTTTGACAAATGCTTTGCCATTTATGCTTTAATGCACTTTAAATTAATGCTCGTCTTAACCGTGTTTAAATGGTATAGTACCAGAAAGGCCGTTTACCAAAAAGGCCTTCCCAAAAAGGCCGCACCAAAAAGGCCGCATAAGTGAACCAAAAAGGCCTCATGGTATACCAGAAAGGCCATACAATATTTTTTATTATCATTGAATAGTTATGCTGAATATAATTATCATATCTATTAAATAGTCATATTAATTCTGATTTTTACTTTGAGTCTACTTAAAAGCCGTTAAGTTTAAATTACTTTACTGTCTCTCGTTACAGCTGCTTTTAATATGTTATTATTATACATTTGTTAATAATGTTGGTTTTAAAGCTAATTATAGCTTATGTTATATGTTATGTACTCTTGCCGACTTTAAATAAAATTTACTTGACCAATAACTTGACAAACCAATCACCGATCCTGCATAAGTTCGGTGCAAGGACATTAACGTGTCTTTGGGAGAGATCAAAGGAACGCTCCAAGTGGGGTTCGAACCCATGACCTCCCGATCGCAAGGCTTGGCAACCGACTTGTTTTTTTCTGGTTAAATCTTGGTTTAACTCGCTTTAAACCAACATAGTGTTTTTTTTAACCATCTTAAGTGGGTTTAAAGTGAGTATGATTTTCTACAAGCTGGTTTTTTTAGGTTTTTTAAACATGCTTAGACCAACTTCTGTCTGTGGAGTTGGTTTTAAGTGGGTAAAAAGTTTGTTTTTTATGTGAGCTATAATTGCTGAGGCTAAACACGGTTTTTAAGTGAGAGAAAAGTGAGCTGAAAGCAAGCCTTTCTTAGTTTTTTTCACAGTGAAAACATGCTTTTAACTCGCTTTAAACCTAGTTATTTACAGTATTTTATCTGTGAAGAAAACATAAGCAATTTGTGGGTTTTAACAGTGTTTTAGATAGTTTTTTGTAAGAAAGTAGGTTTTTTTGTGAGCCTTTTGTGGGATTTTGCAGTGTGAAAAAAATAATAAAAATTGTACTGATATGTTCTAGAAAAAATGGTTTTTGTGAAGCAATTACAACAATTCATTATAAGCCCCATGTGGTTTAAAGGAAAAAAAAACACAATGAGTACGAAAAATTATGTTTATATGACAAAAATAGTACACCGCAAAATAATATGAACAGATTATTTTTACAGTACATTATACAATAAAAGACATTGATGGAAGATTTTAAAGCAAAAGGTTAACCGCAGTGGACCACTGCGGGTGAAGTATTTAGACTGCAGCTGCTGCAGAGACCTGGATCTCAGCTGTTGGAGGTACCTGAACCGCAGCGCAAGGAGGAACCTGGACTTCAGGGTATGGAGGGACCTGGACGGAATACAGTGGTGGGACCTGCACAGCAGCCACTGGAGAGACCTTGACCGCTGGGGGACCTGGACGGCAGCCAGTGCAGGGATCTAGACCTGATCTTGGCGGGTGGAGAGACCTGGAAAGCAGGCGCTGGAGCGACATGTACCATTGATGCAACTTGTTTCCTACTCCTCTTGAGGATCTCTTACGCCAGTTGATCTGCAAAGGATTAATACCAAAACACTTTCAAAAGGGAAAGGCATTCTTCAAACATGTTAATTGGTTATGTTTTTGTTCCACTAAACTTTGAAATATTGCTGTTATGGTAATCTTGTTGCTATAATAATTATAAATTTAAATCAAAACAAGTT